>JAUELD010130804.1:0-15808 GCA_031471615.1 Aglantha digitale | reverse complement strand
AGCACATTGACATTTCCATTGAGCCAGCGAAGTGATTCTTCATTTGTCTGCGGTGAGATATAATATTCACCCGGAAATATGTGCCCATATGACAATGCAATCAATGTCTCTACCGGTTTTTCAAGTGTATTCGAGGCACACTCTTTAACGGCATTGGCAAAGTTATATTCACCGTTGATTATATCCAAGCATTTCACAATGAGCAGAAACTCTTTTAATGGTTTAATGTGTTCCTTCATCATTGTGGCGACATTGGGATAGCCCAGTTTTACAACGCCATCGAGAGTCCAATTAAACTCTAGCTCAGCATGTGAAAACTTCTTTTTGTTGAGACCCACATTGACATAATTGCCACGAACAGTCTGAATGTTTATATCTTCGATGTTTTCTGCATTGTTAAATGTCCTGCTTATATCAAGAATGGAGGGTAATGTCAATATATATGGCAATGTTATCCAGCGTTCAATTGGAAAATCGGCAAGACTGCCATTTTTGAGCTTAGTGGTATTTTCTTTTAATAGCTCGATGAACTTATCTAACTCGGCCCGTTCGATGTCCTCGATTATGGACAAATGTGACCAGAGTTGCTCGGAACATTTATTGATATTGTCAATGATTTCTTCCATCTTGTATAGCCTAAATAAAAAAACTAACATATTTTAATCCTCATCAAGCATATATCCCGGGTTGCATTCGATATTATTAACAACCTCAGCCAAAAATGGATGAACTTCGCCCAATGTGGCAATGTTATAATCAGATTTTTCTAGCAGTTCAAATATGTACTCTTCTTCCTCAGGCTCGATATCATAGGTATCTTCGTCGATAGTCATTGATTGAAAGTCGAACATCTTTGGTTTTTTCTCTGAAATAAGAATGACGGCGCCCTTCCAGTTAACATAACGCACGCCATCAATCACAATTTCACCCTTGTTAATTAAATTTCTGAGTCGTATCTTGACAGGGGTAGACATCAAATCTTCATCATAACCGCGGACTATCAATGTTGAATGTTTGGAGGGCCTAAAGTGCCGGAACATATTGGCCCCACTTTGCATTTGAAAGCAGGCATGAACTCGCGTCCTCAGTTGTTCATCTAATCTGACGTCTTTAATAAACATGTAAAATTGAATATTTGATTTTTTGCCGTATATGATATGTCGCATTCTCATGTTGTCAATCACGGCAATTGAAGGGTTGTCACCGGCTTCATTGAGTTTAATCGGAATGTGGTTGCATTTTTTTGCCTCGATTGGCAGATCTTTGTCGGCAATTGTTATGACTTTGCACTTTTTCGGTAGGTGTTCAATGACCATTTCAATCCGCTTTATAAGAGTGCACTCTATGGGTCTGACCAGTGTCACATCGCCGACGATTCCTCGAGAGACAACAAATATATACTCATCAGATGAGGCAATGTAATTTATATCATTGTGAGATATGATGATATCACTTGTTAAATATTTTATATCTATCGCATTTAGTTTTTTATAGACAAAGACCTCCATTGTTATTACTATAAAATGAACTTCGATGATTTGCAATTTGACATGTCTACACTGGTCGGCGATTACAATGAGTTTTATGAAGAGAGTCGTTGTCATGATGAACTAGGCCTCGTACTCTTCAAAGAAAAACTATCAGACTGTGCAGTCGCATTGTCAAATATGATCAACATGGTCAACACAATCCAACTGGCCGATAAAACAAAGCCCGTGGACATCAATGATGCGCTGGAAGACCTCAATGAAGCCTGCGATTATATCAATGAAGACGAAAGTATCTCGATATTTTACGACATCCATAATAACGTGCGTAACATTGCCTGTGACATTATATCCAAGTTAAAGGATAGACTCAGACAGGGCATGGATGTAAATATCATCACGGCCAAAGTTGGCAAAATCGAAGATGTGTGCAGCATGATTTCAGAAATGGAACTAGATAGAAATGATGATTACATGCGCGCGTCCGTGATTGACATCATAAATTCACCGATTACCACTGATGATGTTGAATATATAAACAACCTCTCAAAGGCGGTTATCACAAAACATGAACTGGGCAAACTGAGTGTCAACATGTGGATGGCAAATCAAAGGAGTGATTTTCGGAATTGGCCATATCAAAAAAAAATTAAACAAAACTATTTTTTAATTACCATTGCGCATTGGCAATTTGATCCAGGGATAATAGGCGATTGCCCTCTGTCGATATTCCGAAAATATGAATTTATCATGTGGCCATTCAATGTGGTACATCTTTTGTTTTTTATCATATATTATTTTGATCCCCATTCTTTCATTGACTATTTCTTCAACTCTGCCAAATATTTCCCATTTCCAACGCTCACTTCCTTTAACAATACCAAATTGATCACACAAACTTTCTGCATTTGATTTTATTGACATCTCGATGTGCTCAACACAAAGAGATCCCATTGAAAACAGGCCATTGGTGAATCCAATTTCCATAAGCAGCGTGTCCACTTCATCCGAGGTCGGCGATGGATCGTTTTCATTGAGGTATTCAATCCACCTTATGAATTGGCCAATCACTTTTTTGTCCGAATATGTGTTGAGCCATTTTGATGAGGGCCTGAAGGCATAGCTCATCTTATAGACAGATTTGACTTCTTGCGCGTTAGACATTTTGACAGTGATACTATATTTTTAAATCCACATGATAAAAAGTTCTTTAATATATTTAGCATTTACATAAAGATTTTAGTATTTAACACACCAACTCAAAATGGATATTCACACAAAGCCAAAGAGATTGATGTCTAACATGCCAGATATCATCACTTCGCATTATGATGAGTTTGCGATAATACTCAGATGCTCCGGCGCTCGTGTTAATTCGGCGATAACCAAATCAATCTTAATTTTGCCTGTGATGGTCGGAGTGACCGCGGTGTATTATGACCTCGAAGAATCAGTGTTGATCGAAAATGTATTTGCTAGTAATACAATGATATGCAATCTGGCAAATACACTTATGGCCGCCATCTTTAAAAGAGAGTCAAAAATGATATTGAACTCATTTGCGCCCGATCGGCAAGTGACAAAGATCTCGCTTGATTCACTTATTGGATATAAATCAGAACTGCCGTCATTGTGGGCTCAAGTGGCCATTAAGAATTGCGTTGTGCCTTTTATCTGCGGTGTAATGGCCAATGTTCCACTTTTGGAAGTCATAAGCAGTGACATTAAAGATTTCAAAGAGTCTATGATCATGGATTCAAATATAGTCACTAGTATCTTTGAGCCCTCATTTATCTCAACCGATAAAAAAATAAACCCATCAAAATATCTCAAGACCGAGATGAAAAAGTTCCTCGGTGTGATTGATTACATATCAAAATCGCAGGTTGTCATTGGCGTCCTTGCACTCGAAAAGATAAAATCAATGGTGCAAGATCCACAGCCCGTTCATAACTTCATACAATCCGATTTTATGGTCGATGTCATAAATGCCGCCGTTGAAATATTGAATTCAATTGTGGGATCGGTATTTGCCGAACATGAAATACGCGGCTATGTCGGCTACTGCATGTATTCAATTTACCTAAGTCTGTTTGGACATCCACTAAAGGACAATACCACTCCGACATCCAAGGAGGCAAATGAAATTACCAGTCAGATAATATTTAATAACATACAACTCCGACTTCAATTCGCCGCCGCCTTCGGTGAGAACTGATAGTAGTCTTGTTTTTTTTACCCGACTTCATATCAATGAAAAAAAAATACAAAGATTAATATAAGGGGGATTCAACCCAATGTGTTTCTCCATCTTCTTTGAATTTAACCGGCTTGACCTTCACTCCGGGGCGGTGTCCATTGAATGAACCAACTGAATGGTCAGAATGGCAAGAATATACAGAGCGGACTGAATTATTGTCAAAGTCCTCTTCCTCCTCCTCAATTGAAGATTCAATGTAGGCCTGCGCACCAGACATTGGCAATGATTCAACTCTATTCTCATCATCTCTTGGCTTGATATCAGAGAGTCGACTGGAAAGTTCGCCGATAATATTTGTGAGCTTTTTGATTGAATCCATATCCACTGAAGCATGAACCAATGCCGGAGATCGCCGTGCGGGGGTTTCACTAAATACAGATTCAAGACTGGGCACAGATGAATTGACGTATGATTCTCTTTTTCTTTTTGTCCCTCCTTGTCCATCAACATAATCAATCCCACTGTTTGGATTGACCATAACGGGCTGAAATTGTTCTGTCTCCGGCAGCTGTTTAATCTGCATAACTGCCATCGGAGGCGGAGGGCCAATCGGAAACATCTGTGTGGCAATAAACTGTCCCAGACTAATTTCATGATGGGGCGGCTGAATATTCATGGCCATCATTGGCATTCTGTTTGACATTGCCATATCTTGAACCGCCATCACTTGAAATTGCCTTTCGGTGGTGTTTCTTCTTGTCAAGCCGGCACGTTCTACCAACGAGAGGAACACCGCGTTGATAAACATTTCCATAAATGTCGCATATTGATTCGCGATTATGTCATCGAGAGAATTGTTTGACAAATATTCATCAAAGGCGAGTTTACATGTCATCATGATTTCTCTTTGGGTGTGCATATTTACCTTGATTGACCAACAAACACAGGATTTGACTAGAATCATGTTTATCTCGTGTCTGTTGATATTAAATCCATGAGCCTCGATGTATGAAGATAGTGCTTTATCAGCGACTTTGTATGCATCGGTCGATATTTCTATTTCGCCAATATTCATCGACTCTGTACATGGCAGCATGCGTTTGACATTAGCCGCGTTTTGGGATGAGTACAATATTACTTCGATCGTCATTTTTATTTAGTTAAAGTGACAAACTAAAATGTTACAAAAAAAGAATTCATGTATAAAGCAAAGATGATTTATTACTGGCAATTGGGCGCCTCATTAAATTGGCATCATCCGTGTATTTTTGCTGATCTTGCATCTGTTGACCCGGCATCATCGGCCCAGGCATTACAGTGTAGTTCACCGCCTTGTGTACATCATATTCAATTGAGGGATTATGTCCGCCTTGTGGCATGTCGGCCAGCACTGAGTTATGCGGAAGGAAGACGGGAGATAATAACAAATGAGGATTTTCTCTGTATGCCACATTGACATCCGGCCCGTGTTGCTTCAACTGATTGGCCGGATTATCAATCATAATGCCAATGTGCGATTCTGTCTTTACGAATGAGGGCATTCCGGTACCATTGTTGTATGGACCATAGGCAACATCTGCACCGGCAACTATTGCCCTTGGGACAGAATTATATCCGACCTCTAATACATTCGCTACCTCGTGTGTGGGATTCACATGTTGGACATCGCCGATAATTGCTCCATTGACCACGTTTGAATGACCGCCGAACATATTTCGCTCTACGGCCTGATTTGTTATAAAGACCCCGGGGTCTGGCCTTCCATAAAATATATTTGTATTGCCATACATCAATATTTCCTTGAAGACTGGCGCTGTTGACTCGTCAATGAATGGCAGTGGTTTCACATTCTGGTGGATATTTGATATTGTGCCAAGTTCGCGTTGTACTCCGACTGGTCCGTCATATGAATGATCGACTTCAGTGTTTGACCTCAGTATTACCTGCGAGACATTCTGATTTAACAGTTCATTTTCACCGACGACGCCGTATTCCATCATGCCGACATCCACATACTCCGGATCAACGCCAGTTATGTTGGATCGTCGAGTCTGTCCATCATAGCCCATAACGCTGTGTCTATCAGTCGACTTCAGTATTGACATGATCGCGCGCTCTTGATTGGCCGGATCTGATGGATCAATGACATATTGTCCGGGCTGTGTATTGACTAGTATTCGTGTTTGTGATAATAGTGACATTGCTGCTTCTAAAAAAGTGCGACTATCTCTGAGACTTAATTATGGAATCTGTCGTTTTCTTCAATTCATTAATGAGGGGCTTATACACCGCCGGCGGCTTTGATATCAGGTCTGTTTTTATTTTTTCGTTGACCATCTTAACACCGATTTTGGCCAATCCGGCAAATATTGGCGAAAAGGAATTACCGCCGGGTATCATTGCAATCATATTATCAAAGGAGGAGTCGAACATGCCGGAAAATGACATTGCCTGTTTGATGGGCACACTTCCGCAGGTGAGTGCATTAACCGCATATCCGCCGATTTCCATTATATCACCGCTTATTCCGCCGAGGCCTTTGCGCATGGCCATTGAATTCAACTGGTCAATCACCTCTGCCTTTGCTTCCTCTGTGCCGAGCTGCGGAAGTATGTGTTCAATTCGGGCCAAGAACATGTTTGTCTCAGCATCGGCCGTCTTCTTCATATTTGAGATAAGGTCGTTTATATAATCAGTCTGCGAGCCCGTGCTCATATTCAACTGTGACCGAACATCAACCGCCGTCATTAATTGCCCGCCGGTATTTGTATTCATGGGAATTATTTGCGAGGATGATATAGTCATGGCGCCGCCGGGTGGTATCACAAATGGTAATTGCTGACTTATTGGCGCCGGCGTTGTTATCACTGTGGAAGAGAACACTGGATTGTAGACCTGCGGCGTTGGCACTGTTGGTTCAAATGGAGCCTGGCCCATCATGGTCATCGTTGCCGGCACTGACATGTTAATCGGTGATGTGCCCGCGCTGAGGATCTGTGTCAGAGAAGGATTTGAAATGCCGGGGTTAATAATCGACATTTTATTAAGATATTTTAATATTCTTATTTAGTATCACGTTATACCAAATATTGAATTTAATACTATAGTCGTTGATAACTGGAAATCAAAATGAATCCTTATTTAATACAGTATAGACCAGCTAATCAAATCATGGCACAATACGCACAGTATCCCCAATATCAAGTCCGGGGAAATCCTATGCAAGGACAAGTCAATGCTTATAATCAGCAGGCTTTGGCCAATCAAACCACAGCTCAGCAAGTGGCCGTGATGAACAACATGTATCACTCCCAATTGAATACATTGCAAAATATGCAAAAGGCCAATCAACAAGCTCAGATGTTGGCTAATCAACAGCAACAAGCTATGGCCGCGGCTATGCAACAGCAACAAGCGTTGTCAGCTCAAGTTCCAAGTTATCAACAGATTCCTCAACAACAAGCGTTGTCAGCTCAAGTTCCAAGTTATCAACAGATTCCTCAACAACAAGCGTTGTCAGCTCAAGTTCAACCCATGTCACCTCCAATTGCCAATCCCCAACCGCAACAATTTGTTCAACAGGCCGTTCCTCAGACAACTGCGGCACCTATTCAGACTCAAGTTCAACAGCCCGTTCAACAGACTGTTCAGCAACAACAATATGCTCAACCAGCCGTAGGTCAACCTGTGCAGCAACACGTGCAACAGGCTGTTCAGCCGCAACAATATGCTCAGCCCCAAGTTCCACAGCAACAATATGCTCAGCCCCAAGTTCCACAGCAACAAGTTAGTCCATTATTTCCCCAAGGACAAGTTTTACAACAACAGCCAGCTGCACCTGTAACAGTGACACTTCCTGCATACACGGGAAATCAAGTGAAACATCATCCGTTTAATCCCCCACAAGGCCAAGTGACAGCATCAACAATGATGGGAGTCCCCAAGTAATAATTGTATTTATCTTTTTATCACGACATTGACAGGTGATCTAATGATAATTATGTTTTATTTTTCATTTGCATTATCTTTGATTTAGTATCAATCATGAGTTCAATCGGAGGAGGAATCAACTCCAACACTGGGACTACATCCCTGTACAACTCATCGGGATTGACTTCAACCTCGACTCATCACCTCGGCGTGAAATCAGGCGATAGCAAAGATCCATTTAAATTCGGCACCGGCGGAATGTGCACGGCCACGAAGGCGGAAAAGTCATATCTCAATTCCCTCATTGCAAACAGCAAAAAAAAATGACAACGCCCGCGGTTTAATATATTTTTTTTTTTTATTAATTTTATATAGATTGATCATCATGGCCGAACCGAGATTATTCACATTTAATGTCCCATCCGAGTTAGATTTATCGGGACTACTTGCCTCGCCGAATTTGCGATGGATAATAATAGTGAAGTGCAACAATGGAAAAACTATAATTATCATTAGATCACCTGTCAATGTCGTGATAAAAAGATAAATACAATTATTACTTGGGGACTCCCATCATTGTTGATGCTGTCACTTGGCCTTGTGGGGGATTAAACGGATGATGTTTCACTTGATTTCCCGTGTATGCAGGAAGTGTCACTGTTACAGGTGCAGCTGGCTGTTGTTGTAAAACTTGTCCTTGGGGAAATAATGGACTAACTTGTTGCTGTGGAACTTGGGGCTGAGCATATTGTTGCTGTGGAACTTGGGGCTGAGCATATTGTTGCGGCTGAACAGCCTGTTGCACGTGTTGCTGCACAGGTTGACCTACGGCTGGTTGAGCATATTGTTGTTGCTGAACAGTCTGTTGAACGGGCTGTTGAACTTGAGTCTGAATAGGTGCCGCAGTTGTCTGAGGAACGGCCTGTTGAACAAATTGTTGCGGTTGGGGATTGGCAATTGGAGGTGACATGGGTTGAACTTGAGCTGACAACGCTTGTTGTTGAGGAATCTGTTGATAACTTGGAACTTGAGCTGACAACGCTTGTTGTTGAGGAATCTGTTGATAACTTGGAACTTGAGCTGACAACGCTTGTTGCTGTTGCATAGCCGCGGCCATAGCTTGTTGCTGTTGATTAGCCAACATCTGAGCTTGTTGATTGGCCTTTTGCATATTTTGCAATGTATTCAATTGGGAGTGATACATGTTGTTCATCACGGCCACTTGCTGAGCTGTGGTTTGATTGGCCAAAGCCTGCTGATTATAAGCATTGACTTGTCCTTGCATAGGATTTCCCCGGACTTGATATTGGGGATACTGTGCGTATTGTGCCATGATTTGATTAGCTGGTCTATACTGTATTAAATAAGGATTCATTTTGATTTCCAGTTATCAACGACTATAGTATTAAATTCAATATTTGGTATAACGTGATACTAAATAAGAATATTAAAATATCTTAATAAAATGTCGATTATTAACCCCGGCATTTCAAATCCTTCTCTGACACAGATCCTCAGCGCGGGCACATCACCGATTAACATGTCAGTGCCGGCAACGATGACCATGATGGGCCAGGCTCCATTTGAACCAACAGTGCCAACGCCGCAGGTCTACAATCCAGTGTTCTCTTCCACAGTGATAACAACGCCGGCGCCAATAAGTCAGCAATTACCATTTGTGATACCACCCGGCGGCGCCATGACTATATCATCCTCGCAAATAATTCCCATGAATACAAATACCGGCGGGCAATTAATGACGGCGGTTGATGTTCGGTCACAGTTGAATATGAGCACGGGCTCGCAGACTGATTATATAAACGACCTTATCTCAAATATGAAGAAGACGGCCGATGCTGAGACAAACATGTTCTTGGCCCGAATTGAACACATACTTCCGCAGCTCGGCACAGAGGAAGCAAAGGCAGAGGTGATTGACCAGTTGAATTCAATGGCCATGCGCAAAGGCCTCGGCGGAATAAGCGGTGATATAATGGAAATCGGCGGATATGCGGTTAATGCACTCACCTGCGGAAGTGTGCCCATCAAACAGGCAATGTCATTTTCCGGCATGTTCGACTCCTCCTTTGATAATATGATTGCAATGATACCCGGCGGTAATTCCTTTTCGCCAATATTTGCCGGATTGGCCAAAATCGGTGTTAAGATGGTCAACGAAAAAATAAAAACAGACCTGATATCAAAGCCGCCGGCGGTGTATAAGCCCCTCATTAATGAATTGAAGAAAACGACAGATTCCATAATTAAGTCTCAGAGATAGTCGCACTTTTTTAGAAGCAGCAATGTCACTATTATCACAAACACGAATACTAGTCAATACACAGCCCGGACAATATGTCATTGATCCATCAGATCCGGCCAATCAAGAGCGCGCGATCATGTCAATACTGAAGTCGACTGATAGACACAGCGTTATGGGCTATGATGGACAGACTCGACGATCCAACATAACTGGCGTTGATCCGGAGTATGTGGATGTCGGCATGATGGAATACGGCGTCGTCGGTGAAAATGAACTGTTAAATCAGAATGTCTCGCAGGTAATACTGAGGTCAAACACTGAAGTCGATCATTCATATGACGGACCAGTCGGAGTACAACGCGAACTTGGCACAATATCAAATATCCACCAGAATGTGAAACCACTGCCATTCATTGACGAGTCAACAGCGCCAGTCTTCAAGGAAATATTGATGTATGGCAATACAAATATATTTTATGGAAGGCCAGACCCCGGGGTCTTTATAACAAATCAGGCCGTAGAGCGAAATATGTTCGGCGGTCATTCAAACGTGGTCAATGGAGCAATTATCGGCGATGTCCAACATGTGAATCCCACACACGAGGTAGCGAATGTATTAGAGGTCGGATATAATTCTGTCCCAAGGGCAATAGTTGCCGGTGCAGATGTTGCCTATGGTCCATACAACAATGGTACCGGAATGCCCTCATTCGTAAAGACAGAATCGCACATTGGCATTATGATTGATAATCCGGCCAATCAGTTGAAGCAACACGGGCCGGATGTCAATGTGGCATACAGAGAAAATCCTCATTTGTTATTATCTCCCGTCTTCCTTCCGCATAACTCAGTGCTGGCCGACATGCCACAAGGCGGACATAATCCCTCAATTGAATATGATGTACACAAGGCGGTGAACTACACTGTAATGCCTGGGCCGATGATGCCGGGTCAACAGATGCAAGATCAGCAAAAATACACGGATGATGCCAATTTAATGAGGCGCCCAATTGCCAGTAATAAATCATCTTTGCTTTATACATGAATTCTTTTTTTGTAACATTTTAGTTTGTCACTTTAACTAAATAAAAATGACGATCGAAGTAATATTGTACTCATCCCAAAACGCGGCTAATGTCAAACGCATGCTGCCATGTACAGAGTCGATGAATATTGGCGAAATAGAAATATCGACCGATGCATACAAAGTCGCTGATAAAGCACTATCTTCATACATCGAGGCTCATGGATTTAATATCAACAGACACGAGATAAACATGATTCTAGTCAAATCCTGTGTTTGTTGGTCAATCAAGGTAAATATGCACACCCAAAGAGAAATCATGATGACATGTAAACTCGCCTTTGATGAATATTTGTCAAACAATTCTCTCGATGACATAATCGCGAATCAATATGCGACATTTATGGAAATGTTTATCAACGCGGTGTTCCTCTCGTTGGTAGAACGTGCCGGCTTGACAAGAAGAAACACCACCGAAAGGCAATTTCAAGTGATGGCGGTTCAAGATATGGCAATGTCAAACAGAATGCCAATGATGGCCATGAATATTCAGCCGCCCCATCATGAAATTAGTCTGGGACAGTTTATTGCCACACAGATGTTTCCGATTGGCCCTCCGCCTCCGATGGCAGTTATGCAGATTAAACAGCTGCCGGAGACAGAACAATTTCAGCCCGTTATGGTCAATCCAAACAGTGGGATTGATTATGTTGATGGACAAGGAGGGACAAAAAGAAAAAGAGAATCATACGTCAATTCATCTGTGCCCAGTCTTGAATCTGTATTTAGTGAAACCCCCGCACGGCGATCTCCGGCATTGGTTCATGCTTCAGTGGATATGGATTCAATCAAAAAGCTCACAAATATTATCGGCGAACTTTCCAGTCGACTCTCTGATATCAAGCCAAGAGATGATGAGAATAGAGTTGAATCATTGCCAATGTCTGGTGCGCAGGCCTACATTGAATCTTCAATTGAGGAGGAGGAAGAGGACTTTGACAATAATTCAGTCCGCTCTGTATATTCTTGCCATTCTGACCATTCAGTTGGTTCATTCAATGGACACCGCCCCGGAGTGAAGGTCAAGCCGGTTAAATTCAAAGAAGATGGAGAAACACATTGGGTTGAATCCCCCTTATATTAATCTTTGTATTTTTTTTTCATTGATATGAAGTCGGGTAAAAAAAACAAGACTACTATCAGTTCTCACCGAAGGCGGCGGCGAATTGAAGTCGGAGTTGTATGTTATTAAATATTATCTGACTGGTAATTTCATTTGCCTCCTTGGATGTCGGAGTGGTATTGTCCTTTAGTGGATGTCCAAACAGACTTAGGTAAATTGAATACATGCAGTAGCCGACATAGCCGCGTATTTCATGTTCGGCAAATACCGATCCCACAATTGAATTCAATATTTCAACGGCGGCATTTATGACATCGACCATAAAATCGGATTGTATGAAGTTATGAACGGGCTGTGGATCTTGCACCATTGATTTTATCTTTTCGAGTGCAAGGACGCCAATGACAACCTGCGATTTTGATATGTAATCAATCACACCGAGGAACTTTTTCATCTCGGTCTTGAGATATTTTGATGGGTTTATTTTTTTATCGGTTGAGATAAATGAGGGCTCAAAGATACTAGTGACTATATTTGAATCCATGATCATAGACTCTTTGAAATCTTTAATGTCACTGCTTATGACTTCCAAAAGTGGAACATTGGCCATTACACCGCAGATAAAAGGCACAACGCAATTCTTAATGGCCACTTGAGCCCACAATGACGGCAGTTCTGATTTATATCCAATAAGTGAATCAAGCGAGATCTTTGTCACTTGCCGATCGGGCGCAAATGAGTTCAATATCATTTTTGACTCTCTTTTAAAGATGGCGGCCATAAGTGTATTTGCCAGATTGCATATCATTGTATTACTAGCAAATACATTTTCGATCAACACTGATTCTTCGAGGTCATAATACACCGCGGTCACTCCGACCATCACAGGCAAAATTAAGATTGATTTGGTTATCGCCGAATTAACACGAGCGCCGGAGCATCTGAGTATTATCGCAAACTCATCATAATGCGAAGTGATGATATCTGGCATGTTAGACATCAATCTCTTTGGCTTTGTGTGAATATCCATTTTGAGTTGGTGTGTTAAATACTAAAATCTTTATGTAAATGCTAAATATATTAAAGAACTTTTTATCATGTGGATTTAAAAATATAGTATCACTGTCAAAATGTCTAACGCGCAAGAAGTCAAATCTGTCTATAAGATGAGCTATGCCTTCAGGCCCTCATCAAAATGGCTCAACACATATTCGGACAAAAAAGTGATTGGCCAATTCATAAGGTGGATTGAATACCTCAATGAAAACGATCCATCGCCGACCTCGGATGAAGTGGACACGCTGCTTATGGAAATTGGATTCACCAATGGCCTGTTTTCAATGGGATCTCTTTGTGTTGAGCACATCGAGATGTCAATAAAATCAAATGCAGAAAGTTTGTGTGATCAATTTGGTATTGTTAAAGGAAGTGAGCGTTGGAAATGGGAAATATTTGGCAGAGTTGAAGAAATAGTCAATGAAAGAATGGGGATCAAAATAATATATGATAAAAAACAAAAGATGTACCACATTGAATGGCCACATGATAAATTCATATTTTCGGAATATCGACAGAGGGCAATCGCCTATTATCCCTGGATCAAATTGCCAATGCGCAATGGTAATTAAAAAATAGTTTTGTTTAATTTTTTTTTGATATGGCCAATTCCGAAAATCACTCCTTTGATTTGCCATCCACATGTTGACACTCAGTTTGCCCAGTTCATGTTTTGTGATAACCGCCTTTGAGAGGTTGTTTATATATTCAACATCATCAGTGGTAATCGGTGAATTTATGATGTCAATCACGGACGCGCGCATGTAATCATCATTTCTATCTAGTTCCATTTCTGAAATCATGCTGCACACATCTTCGATTTTGCCAACTTTGGCCGTGATGATATTTACATCCATGCCCTGTCTGAGTCTATCCTTTAACTTGGATATAATGTCACAGGCAATGTTACGCACGTTATTATGGATGTCGTAAAATATCGAGATACTTTCGTCTTCATTGATATAATCGCAGGCTTCATTGAGGTCTTCCAGCGCATCATTGATGTCCACGGGCTTTGTTTTATCGGCCAGTTGGATTGTGTTGACCATGTTGATCATATTTGACAATGCGACTGCACAGTCTGATAGTTTTTCTTTGAAGAGTACGAGGCCTAGTTCATCATGACAACGACTCTCTTCATAAAACTCATTGTAATCGCCGACCAGTGTAGACATGTCAAATTGCAAATCATCGAAGTTCATTTTATAGTAATAACAATGGAGGTCTTTGTCTATAAAAAACTAAATGCGATAGATATAAAATATTTAACAAGTGATATCATCATATCTCACAATGATATAAATTACATTGCCTCATCTGATGAGTATATATTTGTTGTCTCTCGAGGAATCGTCGGCGATGTGACACTGGTCAGACCCATAGAGTGCACTCTTATAAAGCGGATTGAAATGGTCATTGAACACCTACCGAAAAAGTGCAAAGTCATAACAATTGCCGACAAAGATCTGCCAATCGAGGCAAAAAAATGCAACCACATTCCGATTAAACTCAATGAAGCCGGTGACAACCCTTCAATTGCCGTGATTGACAACATGAGAATGCGACATATCATATACGGCAAAAAATCAAATATTCAATTTTACATGTTTATTAAAGACGTCAGATTAGATGAACAACTGAGGACGCGAGTTCATGCCTGCTTTCAAATGCAAAGTGGGGCCAATATGTTCCGGCACTTTAGGCCCTCCAAACATTCAACATTGATAGTCCGCGGTTATGATGAAGATTTGATGTCTACCCCTGTCAAGATACGACTCAGAAATTTAATTAACAAGGGTGAAATTGTGATTGATGGCGTGCGTTATGTTAACTGGAAGGGCGCCGTCATTCTTATTTCAGAGAAAAAACCAAAGATGTTCGACTTTCAATCAATGACTATCGACGAAGATACCTATGATATCGAGCCTGAGGAAGAAGAGTACATATTTGAACTGCTAGAAAAATCTGATTATAACATTGCCACATTGGGCGAAGTTCATCCATTTTTGGCTGAGGTTGTTAATAATATCGAATGCAACCCGGGATATATGCTTGATGAGGATTAAAATATGTTAGTTTTTTTATTTAGGCTATACAAGATGGAAGAAATCATTGACAATATCAATAAATGTTCCGAGCAACTCTGGTCACATTTGTCCATAATCGAGGACATCGAACGGGCCGAGTTAGATAAGTTCATCGAGCTATTAAAAGAAAATACCACTAAGCTCAAAAATGGCAGTCTTGCCGATTTTCCAATTGAACGCTGGATAACATTGCCATATATATTGACATTACCCTCCATTCTTGATATAAGCAGGACATTTAACAATGCAGAAAACATCGAAGATATAAACATTCAGACTGTTCGTGGCAATTATGTCAATGTGGGTCTCAACAAAAAGAAGTTTTCACATGCTGAGCTAGAGTTTAATTGGACTCTCGATGGCGTTGTAAAACTGGGCTATCCCAATGTCGCCACAATGATGAAGGAACACATTAAACCATTAAAAGAGTTTCTGCTCATTGTGAAATGCTTGGATATAATCAACGGTGAATATAACTTTGCCAATGCCGTTAAAGAGTGTGCCTCGAATACACTTGAAAAACCGGTAGAGACATTGATTGCATTGTCATATGGGCACATATTTCCGGGTGAATATTATATCTCACCGCAGACAAATGAAGAATCACTTCGCTGGCTCAATGGAAATGTCAATGTGCT
>JAUELD010130693.1:0-15815 GCA_031471615.1 Aglantha digitale | reverse complement strand
ACTAAGCTAAGATCCTTCTAAAGCAAACTTCTAAACTACATCTACGTTTTTATTTTGTTTAGTCATTTATTGATGGAATTTGGAAATTATTTGTACGCATTTTACGCACTTTTAAAAAGTACGTACGAATAATTCTAAGTACTATTAATACGCAAATTTATTAAATTGCGTACGAATATCCACTTCGTATTTTATTTATGACTGTTTGGCCTTGTGTTGTGTGTGTGATAAACCACTAATCGTAGATCTGCAATAACTAACTTTTGGGTACATTTAAAATGCAACAAACTTAGCAATATAGACTACAAAATACTGTGATTTCTCCTGAAGAAGAGCCTTGGTTTTTTATAAATTCTTGTGTAAATATTTCCCTTTCAACACTGCTAAAGATATTGTACTGATTGTTGTGATTTTCATGTCAGGAGTTATCAAATTCAAAAGATTCCTTCAATCTGTTGCATTTAAATATAACATCACTTTCTAAAATTGTTTTTATCAATTGATATCTGATTGATATCTGATCTAAGTATTAATATTAAAAAAACAAATCGCCTATAGCAGATTTTTCTATTGAGTGATATTATTATCTGCTTAAAAGACTGTATTTTCGTTAAAATATTGATTTTCAACTTTATCGATAGCTGATTTAACTTTCTGTTGTAGACTTTCAGAAGAATTTTATGGAGGTTTTAGTTATATTGTTTTATTATTAAATATACATATAAAATACTTAATCATAGTTTTCTGTTTTTCTGTTGTGTATATGTTTTCTTTACCCTACTATATTTTTGGAAATTGTGGTAAAAACAAACCTAGTTTTAAAATTGAAAAATAGTATTAAAATGAAGTATCTTTACTAATAATTTCAAGACTCAAACTATACTGAGATGAATAGATGCTGGCTATCAGGTTTCTTTACCAATGTGTTAAATAGCTTCTCAACTAACTGTTTTAAAAACAACCTGACACAGGAGTTGCACCTGAACATTCTTCAAACTGAACTTGCATAAAGTTATATCCATATTCTATTAGCACTAGATAGTTCTAATGTCACCTTTTCAAAATTGTTTTATTTGCTAAATTTTTTTAGATATCTTCATTTTTGCTACTCAAGTTTCTTAATTTTACCAATTCATTAAAAAATATAATATGATATTCATTAAACTAAGTTCTACTCTCTTATCCTGTCTCAGAAAACATAAACTGTGAATCAAGGGTAAAAAAAAAGCTATAGAAAAAGTTAATTTCTGGAAAACCTGAAATATTTTTTTTTATCTTTTAGGGCTTCCTAATGAGTTAGTTTTTTCCAACTCAAAAATACAGATTTTTTGATTTTTTTACCCCATCTTGACTATAATAAAATAATGAAGGAAAGAAAAAATCATTTTTAAAATCAGAAGGTTTTTTCTAAACAGAATTCCGAATTTCAAAAGATAAGAGTTTGCAATCAGGGGAGGGAGAAAGTTTATCCTTTCCATTTTCACAACCCTCCCCATCTTGTTTCTCAACTAGGAAACCTTTATTTATTTTGGTTAGATGGCAAATGAATAGGACTTTGTGGGAAACTTATGTTAGCTCGACAAAAACCATAAAACTTTGAATCTGTGTAACAGCAGGAAAGTCATCAATATTTTAAGGAAAATTTTCCTTTTTAATAATAGTAGGATCAAAATTTTCAATTATATTTGACTTTTCAGGCTTTTACACATAATTAGAATAAATCTTTGCAATTCATATGTGCAAACTAAAAGTATTGTAACTAAGCTTGCTTTGCTTGTAACTATTTTTCCTTCATAAAAAATAGGCTAAACTTATTTTCGCAGTCATCTTTTGTAGAAGCATCTATTTAATTTTGAGGATATCACATGAATTGAAATTCGCTGTTCCCAAACTTGATTTTTTATCGTCATACTCATTTGCAGCGAGTAGCATAGTCAATTAATTTCCTTGTTGTATCATTTTAGCTATACAGTAAACCTTTTAGTAAAAAATAAATTTAAAATATGTTTAGCTTAAGTGAGATTCTTTTTAGCATACCATTTGTTGATGGCATTTATCAATATTTTGCCAGTTTCCAAACACATGTAGTAAGTCAATGATTTTTTAATTATATTAGAAAAAATATCTTAAATGGAGCCCAAGTTGATTATGAGAAATTGGGTTTATGTTAAAGAGATTTTAAAATTATGATAAATACTTTGTATGTAATATAAAGGTTTTTTCAATATATAATAATTTGTTTTCAGCTATTTATTACAACTAACGAAAAAGGCAATTTATGAAACAAAAAAAGTCCATAGTGGCCTTAGTAACCAACCTTTATGACATCAAGGTGGACATCCTTCTGACATGTCTTTTGGTAGAAGCTCACTCACTCACCTAAAAACCATACTCAAATGATTGGAAATATTTTGCACAATTCTTTGAAAACAAACTAATTGATTATTACTTGGAATAAAAAGCTTTTTTCTTCATTTTTCTGTCCAATTTGTCATTATCAGCTTGGATTCCATTTAGTTGAAAAAAGAATTATAATCACAATAAACCTTTTCCACAATATTAGATGTCTAACAAAGAAAAACAAGATAAAATCCACTGCATCATACTACCCTCTCTACATCTCTTTAGTGTATTAGTTGATACATAGAGATTGATCGTAATATATCAGTTATGTCAGTAATATATATCTTATATTAGGTTGTTGGCCATATATATTGGCCATAATGATGTTGAGTTTTTGCTTATTTCTAGGATTTCGAAGGCCAGCAAAAAGCGGAAAGGATTTATCAAGTTGTTTTAACTTTATTTGGTGTAAGTGAAATGTTGTTATATTGTCTTTTACTCGTCTAACTGCAATAAACAAAGCCTGACCTGACAACTTGTTTGTGAAAAACAGACTGAAAGAAAAATTTGATGTAATAAAAAAATATATTTATAAATTTTGTATAATTGTAATACCCTACTGAAGATTGAAAGTAACTTCTTTCATTTTATTTTCAATAATTATTATAGATGGATGTTAAAAAGTCTTCTTGTTAAAGAATGATAATTAAAAAGTTTGCTATGTAACCACTCTGTGTATAACAATTACCAATATTGTATACCAATATTATCCTTTCCTTTTTAGATTGTTGGTTTTATCTGGGGATTTGCCATACAACAGTTGTCAGCAACAGTGTATTGTGTGTTATGTGGATTTGCATTATCTTGTTTGGTAAGAATACTTGTATCGTTTTATATATTTTGCTGATGAAAACTTTTTACTTTTAGCCTTTATCATACATGCTTTTCAAATAATACAGAGACATGGCTACTCATTTCAAAATTAAAAACAAATGTAAAGAAAAAAAGTTGAATATGTTAAAGGGGAACTAAGCTAAAATTGTAGTTTTAACATAAGTAGGTAAACAACAGTGAAAAAAAAGGTTATAATATTTTTTTTCTTCCAAATGATACATTTTGGACACAGGAGACCCATTTTTAGTTTGATCCAAAAAAGGCACCCCAGTGGAGAAATCACAATTTTGTGAAGTAAGCGTTGCAGAACATAAAAATACTTGAACAATAATGTTTCAATATTAAAATATTTTTCTTTTAAGTAATATTTTATTTTGTTTGGACAAATCTAGAATATTTTATAGCTCCTCTTGGACAATTATAATGCTAAGAAACAGTTTAAATTATTTTTTTAATTGATATTCTATAGTATATAAAGCTGAATTGTTGAATTCTCTAAAAAAATCAAATAAAAACTAGTACAGAACTTAGTACACTAACTCACAACATTGTGTTATTAAATATAAATCCAAATGTAAACACTTCACTATTATTTCTAACTTTGAAAAGAAAATTAATCCTCAATATGCTTGAACATGTGCTTAAATAATATTTGAGTAAAATAATCAAGAATAATCACTGAATAAGTTTATTATAAAACAAGAAAATAAAAATACGTTTAATAGAGAAAAAAATATTTTGATTTTATACTCTGCTATGCATATTGTTCTCTGGACAACATTTCAACATTTCTTACAGTACTTAACTTCTTCTTATACTACATCCTGAGTCTTGGTCAAAATAACTTTCCGTCTCAGAATAACTGCTTTCTTCTGAATCAGTCATGTTGAATGTTTTTATTAAATCTTGTTGCTTACAGAAAAGAAAAAAATAAGTTTTGCAACAATAAAATCACAAGAATTGTAACCACTGCAACAGTAGGATATTAAAATTGGATTTGTGTGAGTTCTAGGTTCTTTCAGAAAAAAGTAAATGCAGCAAAATTTTCATTGTGAGAGCATCTTTAGTAATATGAAAAAAAATGATAATATTATTTTTGAGCTTAGTTCCCCTTTAAGCAACTGCAAAATTGTTCCTTGTTGTTACAAGAAAAAATAAACAATTATTTTACTAACTTGTGTTTTCCTACCATTTTATTAACCTTGGCAGATAATTATATTCTCAAAAACATTACTAATTGCTTTTAGAAATTTACCATTGCAGCTTATAGGTCCTTTTTAATCGTTTCAATACAATAATCATTAAATTTTTGATTATTTTTGTTTAGTTTTATACGAAAAGCTCAATTTTTATTTGTGATAGTGGCATTATTGTAAACATCCTTGATTAATAGCATTAAATTTAATTTTGTATAAAATAAACAAATCAAAAGGAAATTTAGAAAAATGATTTTTTAATTTTAAAACTCCTTAGAGAATCTATGCAATATATATCGCAATGCTATAAACATGAGAAATAATTTTATAAAAAACATCTTTCTAAAAAAAAAAGAGAAAAAGTGTGTGTGAGTACTTATTTCTCTGCTGGTCTGGTCCTTTGTTTTCTCCCTTTTTATAACAGTAAATGTTACGACCAAAAAAATGTGTTCATATAAAATTATGGGTCAGGGGTATGGAGTTGTAAATTGATATAAGTATGAACAATATTTTCATATTAAAGTTAAATTAGTAATTAATGGGTATATACAGCTACTAATATCTTAATTTTCTTGTGTATGTTTTTGTTACTGTAGATTATTCTTCCACCTTGGCCTTTCCTTCGAAGAAATCCCTTACAATGGCAAAAGTCAATAGGCGATAGATCTTACACGAAAAAAGTTACTGATTCCAAGAAAAAGAAATAAATAAAATAACTTGATATGCAATCTTTATTATTGTTTTATATTAGTGTTCCCAGAAATATTTTTTAATATTTAGTATTTAATTCTTTTGCTGAAAAGTTATAGCTATTTGAATATTGAGGTGAGTCGGTATCTTTCTTCTTTTTAATGGAATAGCCATACTCCCAACTATCTTATTTTCTTGAAGCACATTGCTGACAGTATTTGCAGACTATAGCATATAACATATTGTTAATGTTGTATCTACATTATTACTTAAGTAAAAACTTTTCATGCCATAAAACATAATTTATGATTATTCATAGCTAAATCTTATGCCTAACACTGTAACATCAAGAAAATAAAGTCTATGTTTGTTCAACCTCTCTTTTTGTTCAACTTGTTAATTCAAGCTGTGTGATTACTAGTTGGCTTCATGATCTGCTGCTATCAATAAACACTGTATGACATTTGGTTTTAGTTGAACCCCTTAATAATGAATATTATTATTTTTCAATCAATCATTTTTAATCATCTTTCTTTCTCCTCCTTCCTTCCTAATCTAATATTTAATTTAATTTAATAACAGCATGCTTCTTATTCAATAATAATCTGTTTAATCCGAAAGTTAATTTAGTTAAACACATTCTCCCACCTTAGTATGTTCAATCAACAAGAGTTTCCTTTTAATTATGCATAGAGTGAATGGCAGCAGTAGTTGTTTAGAGGAACATACAATGCATCGGTGGTAGTAAATACACATTGTTAGAATGAATAATTTCTTATGCTAGATTTTATGTTTTTATATTCAGTGTATTGATTATAACTGTCCATTGATTGTTTCTGGTTATTTCTCTGGTTACTAACAGGGTTTTGTTGAAATGGCTTAATGGATCTTAAACTGGTTTAACAAGTTACTCTCAAGGTAAAACCCTTTAAAAGTTGTAAGCATTGGTTTTTATTTCATAACTCAAGCTTTTTTTCATTCTAACGTAATAAGTAAATTTCTATAAAATACATTGTCTATGCATTTCAAAGATCTTTAGTTTAAGACCCATTTGTTAAAACAGTTCTAAAGGCTTAATAAAATGATGAATAAAACAAAACATAATTAGAATTCTTCGTTGTTGTTTTAAAGTCAATGTTGAGATGGTTTTTGATAAATGAGGTCTATGCTCTGTATATGTATATTTGTATATCTCTGTATATGCTAGAGCTGTACTTTTGTGAGATGAATGTTTGTAGTTGTTATCTAAAATCTCGTGTTCTGCAATCATGGGAAACCAACACTTTTAATTTACTTTGAGTTCGCAGAGAGATATGTTGAGATCTAATCAAAATATAATATATGTATGAGAGATATGTTGATATAATAATAAAATATTTTTACACATTGAAATAAAACAATTCTCATTTATAGTAATAATACTATTAACTAACTAAATAAGATAGCAAGAACAGTTTAAAGTATGGAGACTTGAAATGTGTGTTTTAAATGTGATTTTATATTAGAAAAAGTAAATATAGTTATAAAAATGATAACAACGTGACGTCATGCAATAATTATGAATATTAAATCATTTTATAATTCACTAACTCGCAAAAAGTTTATTAATTATGAAGCTGTTGGTCAAACTGAATTAAGACGATGTTTAAGTACAATCGATCTCACATTGGTTGGAATTGGATCCACACTGGGATCTGGTATTTATGTGCTGACTGGAGAAGTTGCTAGGCACAAAACTGGTCCTGCTATTGTAATATCATTTTTCATTGCTGCTTTTGTGTCAGTTTTGTCAGGATTTTGTTATGCTGAATTTAGTGCTAGAGTACCCAAAGCAGGTTCTGCCTACATATATTGTTATCTTACGATAGGAGAGTTTTGTGCATTTATCATTGCTTGGAATTTATTGTTAGAGTATATCATAGGAGGTGCAGCCATTGCTCGATCTGTTAGTGCATATATAGATACGTTAGCTGGTGGATTGATTCAAAATACTACATTATCTGTCACTGGTGAAGTTAATGTGGCTGGGTTAAGCAAATACATCGATATATTCTCCTTTCTCGTAGTTATGATTTTTACAATATTGTTATCATTTGGTATTAAGAATTCAGCAAGATTTAACAATTTCTGTGTTGCTACGAATTTGGTCACTATTTTAACGATCATTGTTGTTGGATCTTTTTATACTGACACTAAAAACTGGGAAAACTTCGCCCCGTTTGGCTTTCAGGGAATCATAGCAGGTTCAGCTTCATGTTTTTTTGCATTTATTGGATTTGATGTCATAGCAACAACATCAGAAGAAGCGAAAAACCCATCTAAATCCATACCAATAAGTATGATTGGAACTATCAGTAAGTATCACATATAGTGTCTTAGTACATGCATTACCATGCAATATATTTATGGGCAAATATTTATTTTATTTGCTTATTTCGAGTTGTTTTCGAAACATATTTCACTCGAATGTAAACTTTGAAACTTGTGACCTTTCTGAGATTGTCAATAGTTTATGACAATATCAGTTTTATTGCTGCTGTCATAGTTTTAGTTGGCGGTGCATTTTTTAACTGACTTTTTTGAAGTGATTTCTTTGATCAAATTTTAGCTGGCCATGGTAGAAAAGAGCACTACCCTAGATAATATTTAGTTTTAACAGATAGACCCTTCAAACGGCATCTTTAAGGCACGACTTAGGGTTAAGTTAAAGGTGTGGCAATAGTGTTATATTATATATTTTAGTTGACTCTGTCAACTCACTCCCTTTTTCATCTTATAGCTGTTTGCTTTCTTGCATATTTCGGTGTAAGCGCTGTGGTGACCTTGATGGTACCGTACCACCAGTTAGATGTAACTGCAGCTATAGCTATAGCTTTTCAACAAAGACACCTTAGTTTCATGGGCATTCTAATTGCTATCGGAGCCACAGCTGGACTTCTAGGTAATACTTCTATATTCCATCTATCGAAACAAGCAGCTGTCTGTTTTGTGTAAATTGAGAATTACTTGATTTTGGTAAATGGTATTAAGTAAGGAACTTTAAAAAATGTATTAAACTTAATAATAGGGTTTTTTAATATTTTTTAATTATTTCCAGGTACTACCTTAGTATCACTGTTACCATCTCCAAGGCTTTTGTATGCACTAGCACAAGATGGCATGTTCTTTCAGATATTTGCTAAAGTCAATTCAAACACAGGCGTTCCTGTTATAGCAACAGTATCTTCGGGCTTAATGATAGGTGTGTATTAAGATTTTTTTTAGACAGTGTTTTTCCTGGGTGACGTTTTAAAATATATTTATTTAGTGTATGTAACTCCAGGATACCTAAGTACATATTACGTTTTCTTATTATTTGGTTATGCCGATAGTATAATTTCAGTGTGAAGTGTTTGTAGTTAAACGCTGGCTTCTATTTTTTTATTATTTTAGGTTTTATGTCAGCTGTTTTAGATTTGAGCGCATTAGTTGAAATGCTATCCATCGGCGCATTAATGGCATATGCTATCGTTGTGATATGCGTGTTAATATTGCGTTACCAGCCTAAACAGTTAAGTCAACAAGCCGTCGGAGCGTTAACCACTATTAAGTTGCAAGCCCAGAATATTGACATGAACACATTGGATCTGGTTAATGAATATATTGCAGGTATGCGTGTTTCGATGCGTTATTAAAGTTGTTACGAGGTGTAGGTGGTAATGGTTTTAGTCGTCCCAATTCTTTCAATATTGCGCTGTTTGAAATACATTATTGTCTACTTGTTATAGAATCACATCATTACATGACGAACATTGTTTTCGTTTAGAGGAGGACGTATCGTTAACTCATCGTGAGAACGCTGACACGACTTGTTTTGATGGCGGATTCACCATGGGAAACAAGCCACTTGTAATCAACACTGCAATCATTTTTTTAATTTTGCTACTGATTGCAATATCGTTAATGCTTTCAAAATGCCCTCTTGCTTTCACAAAAGATAACATTCCCGTGTTTGTAGTCATCGCCATACTAACGCTTCTGGTGTTTTTCATTGGCGTCTTCCTTCAATCGTGTGAATCTAACAACGTCGAAAATTTAGATTTCAAAGTGCCGTTTTTGCCATGGTTACCGATTGTAGCGTTGTTTAGCAACATTATTTTAACCCTTCAGTTGGACGTTATGACTTATTATCGATTTGTTGTATGGGTTAGCATAGGTAAAGGAAGCCCTCCATTACGGTTTTCTTTATATTGAAGCTATAAAATTCAGTTGGAGAGTAACTAGATTCAATTTATATCTACGAAATGTGCTCACTAAATATTTGAAGTCTTCTTTATTTCATTTAGGTTTCGTGGTTTATTTTGCATATAGTATCCGCTACAGCCAAGAACGTATGTGGAATAAAGAAAACAATGATAGCTATGTATTATTGCAAGCTGTAAAAAAGAAGCAACGCGATTGTGACGGTGAAAACACACCTTTAGTCTCGCCTGTAAAAATACAATAAATTAATGCATCAAATATTTTTTTAGTGGGGTCTCTACTTGTTTACAGGTGTATTTATTTGCATAAGCGCATATTTATTCACATATGACAGCAGCATCGCCAGGTTAAAAATGCTCGTGCTAAATAAATTTGATGCTTCTTATCAACAGGTTATCAACAGGTCCTTGGGTTTCACTTCAAAAGATGTTGATAGCTAATGTGTTGTAGTTAGTAT
Organism: Aglantha digitale; assembly: GCA_031471615.1. Classification (NCBI taxonomy): domain Eukaryota; kingdom Metazoa; phylum Cnidaria; class Hydrozoa; order Trachymedusae; family Rhopalonematidae; genus Aglantha; species Aglantha digitale. The sequence continues at coordinate 5,993 of JAUELD010130693.1, read as the reverse complement.
GAAGAGAGGGAGAGAGAGAACACATTGTACCACGATTACTGACATTCTTTTGATGTTGTACCTTCTGTTCTCTTTCATGCCTAAATAGTCTCGTTAAAACCCCTTTTGCAATTTGGTATGGGAAGAGTATTGTACTTTTATTTATATTTCTCTAAATTTTATATTGACTATTTTATTTAGTTTTGAAATTAACACCTTAAATAATATAAGGTGTCAAAAAAAAAATCCCAGTTATTCATCAGATCATATTTGTAACAACAAGTGTTTTTATTTTACAGATATAGATATTTTTTAACTTATTATGATATATACTAGAATATTTGTAGTTACGATGCCAGTTTGAGAATATTTAAATTAATTATAATGTGAAAAGGCAGCTGACCAAAAACAATTTCTGTGTTCATTTTAAAAGGGACCTGAATGAAACTCACGTGTCATATGAGTGTAAGGTTAAGGCAAGGACTATTTCTTCTGCTTTATATTCGTAACCATGATTGATGATCATTTTTTTTAGATTTTGGTTTTTTAATGTTCTTAATTTGGCATCGTTACTACATTTGCTACTATATTTCTATACTTGAAACTTGATATGTAAAATATTTTTAGAACCCAAATAAACGAAATTGTAGGCTAAAATATAAATCTTTTGTTTGGGTAATAACGGGATGATGACATCTGTTTCCATGACACTGTCCGTCGTCATCAATGAAACAAAGCAATATAGGATTTAAGCTCTCTACTTTTCAGGAATTGTTTTGAAAGAACATATTTTTAATGTAAGGGTTTATACATTCATTTGCTATGTATAGAAAGGTGACTTCGATCACTCGTTTCTCACATGGATTGTCTTGTACACTTCTACTCACATGGATTGTCTTGTACACTTCTAATTAAGTTTGAAACCAATGCAATAGACCTTTTTATCAATTATTTATACCGTTTTAAAACGAGGCGAAGCTTGTATATATAAAGTTTATCTGTATCGATATCTGTATGGATAATAAAGTTTATTTGTTTATTTGTTTCATTTTTTATTACAGTTAATTATTCAAAACCTTATTCTACAAGATTCGCCTTGTTTACAAACAGTTTTTCTCTCCTTCGCAGATATTAATAAAAAGGTCTATAGTGTATTTGTAGCTACACAATTCCAAGTGCTACGTGATTTCAAAAACGAAGATATTGATAAAAGAGAATGGTTTTTCTACTATTGGTTACCAAAACAATGGTTTTAAAATATATAAATAGAGAAAGAATATAGTAGAGCTAAGTCATAATTCACGTAGCACTTTTCGGCAGAACTTTGAACAAGAAATCATTTCAGTAATCTTAATTATTGAAGAAATCTACTGGCGTATAGTTTGCCTGTTATCTTTGTAATTCATTTTTTATTACATACTTCGCTGGAAGTCTTGGTTGAGGAGAAAAATAAATTGAAAATTGTCTGCTAGGAATTAGTTGCGGCAAAATACTTTATAAATAAGGACCTAAAACCACTTTTTTTTTTCTTGCCGGAATTACCCCTCTGAGCCTAATAAACCCCTCTAATATCCCTTTATAAGGTAGAGAAAATCGACGAAAACATGGATTATTTAGCTTACTTTTCGGTAGGCTGACCTTCGTCTCTTCGTGTAAAGTCAACAGAACATGAACACTATCAATACGTAACCTATGCACAGTATATTTTGAAATTTGATTTGCAAAGAGATTCCTCACACATGATTAGTAGTTTATTTTAAAATCACTTTTAAATAAAAAGGAACTTAGCTGATTTGCACAATATCTAGTATACACTTAAAAATTCATAATCTATGCACAACGTATTTTCAAATTTGATTTGCTAAGTTATTAAAGTAATTAAACAAATAAATAGAAATCATTAATGTTAACAACAGCCGATGTGTTTCCTTCTATCTATAACTTTCTTTGTTAAACCATACGCAGCATATTCGGTAAATTATCCTAGCGTGAGATTGAAACTTGAGTCGCGTTCGATCTTATAATATATTTTACATTATGGGAAAAGCTTGACTTTAGAAAATAAGTTTCTATGATTTATAGAAGAGTATATGAAATACTCTAGATAGATTAATTATTATGGAAGTCTTTATTATTAGAAGTATGTACGATACTGTGAGTGTGGTGAAAATATGTAGATCAGTTATATTGAGAGGATATTATATTTCCCAACTTAGATAAGAAATTTAATAACATTCGTTTTGCATGGAGTTTGTTTCAGGTGTTACACTTTTTTTCTTTATTTCCACATTAGAAATATAAATCAAAGAGGACACGACCAAGTTTAACAAACAAGCAGCTTCGCACCAAGTATCGACACCAATCCAAACCTTATGCCAACCTAGCCTGCCGTCACTCCTCGTCTCAACTCTCCATACAAGCATCTTCCAAAACAATCCTATGTATCTATTAACTTTAAAACTCTCTTTAGCTTACTAGTAGTAAAAACATTCATATATCAGCTTATCAGCTATTTTATTGGCTATAGAGCCAGTGATGTAAAAGAGCCAACGTGGTATTAGAACCAATGAGGTAATGGAGCTAATGATGTCATAGAGTGAATTAGGTTATAGAGAAAATTTATTTTAAAATTTAAAATAAAATTAATTTATAATAAATATAATACAAAAAACAAAAAGAGGGATACAAAAAAGGTATTGGAAAAACATGACGAATCGAATTTCCTGCATTCATGCAAATAAAAAGTAAACTGATGAGTAGTGTCGTTTGATAACTAGCCTGCACGACACGAACATTTTGTACGAAATACGACACTTAGTAATGTGTTGATATTTTCTGTCTACTACTATTAGAAAAAGTCTATTCTATTTTCATGACCCGGAAAGGGTTGGGGTTCGGGTTAAGTTTCTATATAAATTTCGGTCCTGAAAATAGAAAAGACAGCGAATAGTAACCGACAGAAAATTAGTAACTTTATCTTTCTTGAATTTTTTTTTTCCTCAAGTGCCATTACGTAATGTCACGTGATTTCGCGCAGTCGTATTAAATTTTCATAAACAAATTTTCATAACAAAGAGTTCAGGACGAATATATATATGTGACATAAGAAAGAAGAAGGTTTATTATAATGGAAAAACGTTTAACAGTTAAAGCAACTTATGGAGTTGTCATAAAAAGATTTGATATTGCTTGCAACAGCAATTATTTCGATTTAGTAAATGCGGTAAGAAAATGTAGTTGGTTTATTTTATTCTTTATGATGTTTGTGTATGAAAACATGACGATATCGTCTTATTTCATTCTCTTCACCTCACTCATCTTATGTAGCTAAAAGTTATAAAAGTTACCTCTTCACGACACAATGCGAACCTTTCGCAACACAACTTATTTGACTTAATTATCAAGCTGCAGTATACAAGTCATTTATTTTGTGATAAAAAAAATTCTTCCTCGACTTAAGTCTTTTCTTACTATTGTCACTTGTAAATAAAGAAATGACAAAGACAAACTAAAGACCAATCAGTATTTACAGAACAACAAAAGATTATTGAATATAAAAAACCTAATAAATCCCTGACAAGATAACTATAAGTGATCAAAAGTAAGACAAATATAAGTGAAACAATATGAGTAAGTGAGCTAGTGTGACAACTAGAATGACATTGGGAGTTAAAACAAAATAAATGCAAAACAAAAGTTTATTAAAAGCTATAAAAATATGTATCTCTTTATTGTACTAACTATAAACAGTATTTATTGTAAGTATGAACACAGACACTTAATTTATTTACATTTTGTTGGTATAAGTAAGTATATAGTTAACAAATAAAAAATAATCTTACTATCATTTTAATATGAATACACAGCTAGTAAGTCAACACAATAGTATTAATAAACATCACATATAAGCTAAAAGAATCTTAATCACTTATAAATACATACAGATACTCAATATGTAATTAAGCATATATATCAATATCATCAAGGTGCAGCAAATGTTTTGAGACTTGTGACTAAGCATAAATATGAGTGTAAGTGAATTGTTCCTTATTAACATAAGGGATAGTTTTACTGTCAATTCAATGGTATATTATATATATGATAAAAATACTCTATGATTATTTTGTACTATAATATTAGGATTATTTGAAACTTTAATAATAATTTACAGAAAAATTAAACCAATTTAAACCTCATAAATGTATCTATGTCTTGACCTGCAAATAAGTGAAAAAATTCTGCTTTAATTTTTTTTGTGTATACTTAGTTTAGAAAGAAATATGTTTTATATGCATAAATAAAAGCATCAATTTCATATCCAAAAGCCTCTTTGTTTTCAGACTGTTTGATATTTTTATGTATGGATATAATTATTTTGTAGAAATGTCTGAACAAGGATAATTTCACTACAGCAATCATTTAAAATTTTTGAAAAACTTCCATGGTTCTTAGTAGGGGTAGGGGTAAATAGGGTGCTTTCAGGTCATATTTTCAATATCATGTGGCCACCAAGTTTTTAGGTTCAAAATATAATAAGAGTATAGAAAATATGAAAAAAAATATTTTTTAGGCAATTTTCAGAAATTGCACCCCCGGAAACCATCGATACCTCTTGAATATTGATTTTTTTTGACTTTTTTTGATTTTTTTTCAAATATGGTCATGTTATATACCATTCTCTTCAGAATTTTATGGCAAAAGTGATGAGACAACTTTTATAAGCCTTTGAGCATTGCAGATGCTAATAATATCATCATTACAAAATAATCTGAAATCAATTTTTCGTGTTATTTTCTTATAATTCATGTTCAAAATGATAAAATGAAAGGTATTCATACATTAGAAATTATCTTTTCTTCAGTTCAATAGCAAATGTTTAACACCATAGCTTAATTACTAGTATTTGTACTTCAGTATTCTATTCTCACAATGAAATAACACAATTCTGAATGATTCTATTAAAACACTATTATATTTAGTTTAGTAAATAAAAAGAAAAGTAAGTTATAAAAAGAAAAGTTCATTCAGTTTATATGAAGTATAAAGAAAGTTGAAGTAATTTTAGAAAGTATGTCAAACCAACAAAATATATGCTTTATCCTTGGTGATAAACTTCCCACAATTTATGATGCTGCAATATCAATATTTTCAGTTGCAACTCAACCTGACACAAAGAAAATGTAAGTTATTTTAAAATTCCTAATAAAATCTTGGCTATGTACTTTAACTCATTTAGGTTTAATTGCATAAACAAACCAATATGGCATTGAAGAAATAAATTATTTTTATTTTCACTACAGGAATACAGTTGTTACTGCTTATTCACAAGCATTGATCAGTGTCTGGCAAAAATCATTTGGAATACTGCATGTTATGGTTCGGAACTCTGTTACAAAAAAGTTGTCAAAAATTGTAAAAGATTATTATAACAAGGTGTATAACAAAGGTAAAAAGTTACATCATCTCTGTTAATATTAAAACCTACTAGGCCCTTGGAATGGCTAAGACTAGAATCTGTAGAAATTATCTAAGAAAATACAAATATATTTTATAGCTCATCGCAAATCAAGCAAGAAAAAAAAAGCCAACACTTCCCAAGAACAAAAAGTATCAATCAGAAAATTGAACAAGATTTGGGGGAAAGAAAGTAAGTTGAATAATTTAGACTTTTATATACTAAGGTGACTAGTTAGTTTCTTCGATCTATGCAACATACTCAGTTTGCAGCATGTATGATGAACCCAAGTCATCGTTGTCCCTTATTTTCTTAAAACTTGATCTGAATAATTTCAATTTAGACGATATGCTTCTGGAAATCGGCAAAGACATGACAAATCTATCTGGTCATGAAAAATCATTCTACATTGATCAGCAGACAACTAGAGAATGTCGTCTTAGTGAAGAGATTGACGAAGAGTTTGAGAATCACCAACAAGCAGTATATGAAGTAATAGTGGAAAATGAGCAACAGGTACAAAAGGAAAATGACTTTATCATGTCACTTGATTCTGACG
>JAUELD010130360.1:1336-14372 GCA_031471615.1 Aglantha digitale | reverse complement strand
ATTGGCGCATGAGTTAAATAAATGCGCGAAATTGCAAAATGGGCAGACTCACCGAACGTAAAAAGAATCACCATTTTCAGTTTGAGTTTTCATGTAACCTGAAAAATTTATCATTAAATTTATTAATACTTTTTTTTTTCTTAACATTTCTCAAATAGTCATCTTTATTTCAATTATTTCAACCAGCTCGACAATGTATTATTTTTACCATGTTTTAACGAGTTGAGTCGAGTGTCGAGTGTTTTGTAAAGGGAAATAAAAGTGCTCTCAATATATCAAAGGCAACAAAAAGCCTTACTGTTACAAAATATTTTACAACCTACTAGCAGTATACTGTTGTTTCTCACATTGTCTTAAAATGTTGTATGAAATGTTTTGTTCTTTAGGGTAGTACTAATCTTAATAATACTAACCGGTGGCAGAGCTTTGAAAGCATGGTAAAATTTTATTTCAAAAATAATCGACATTAAAATTTCATTTGATTGGCACACAGCGGGAGGGGACCAACAAAAACCTTGGAAAACAACAAACAAGTTTAACTCACCAGGAGGATTATATCGGACATTGAAATCGGACACCTCTGTAGGTTTCCCCAATTCTAATGTTGCTTCTTCTAATGTACAGTTATTCATTTCTTTAGCGTTATACTAAGAACAGAAAAAAATAAATTTTGTTGCTCAACGAGCTATTTATTCAAAATGATATCTACCATAATTATACCACATGTTACTACAAACTTTTTGATAACATTCAACATGTGTCAGTTTTTCTTTTTTTACCTAAAATACTTTTAAAGCAGGGAGAATAAATAATGGTTACCGTTAAGATTTGATCTCCACATTTTAAACCTGGTTGAGTCTCTGCTAAACTTTTTCTTTGTATATCAGATATAAAAATACCAGTGGAGTTGCCTCCGTTGATGCCAATCCCCAAGGGAGTGGCCGGTGGTTCACGCATGATGCGTATCAAGCGAGGATCTTCGATGCAGTTGCTTTCAGGGATCGATGTACTATAAGTATATGTAAATAATAGATACCACTCACTCTGACTTCTTCAAACTAATTATGTCTAAAGAAAATGACTTGTTGGACCTGGCGAGCACAAAATTTTGGTGAACTGAGGGAAAGAAAATGTTTACATCTGAACACACGTAAACAAAAGAAAATTTGCTCATCAAGGGTAAGAAAACAAAATGGCGTTAAAAGTTACATGCTTGTAACCAGAGAATGAAAATACAATAGTGTTTGCATTAAACTTAATTGCTTAAAATTCTTTGAAATCACTACACAAGCTAAGCGTTTATTTCTACACCCAAAAACTAAATCTTTCACATCGTATATTTGTAAAGAATTATTTTACGTTAATGTAACCTATTCCCGTCTGAACACAGAACATCATTTTACTTACATTTTGATTTCAGTGCTTGTGAGTTTAGAGTGATTGGATGAAGAACTAGTGTTTGAATTTAACCTGCTGTGTATAGAGACGGGTGTGTTTGGTGTCGTGCGTAAACTGCGTTTAGTTAGAGGCGTGGTGCGAGGTGTGTTAAGGGAGGATGAAGGTAGACCGTGATGTTGCGAAAGGTGTGGCGACGTGGAGTGAGAACTAAAGATGAAATAAACAAAAGGATATGATAAACAAGGGATACGAAGGAACAAGATCAGACTAATCTTGCATGCATGCAACACGTGCGTATATTTATGAGGGTGCATCAATTTATTTTTGGGTGTATTTGGTGTAAGAATAATCCATATTAATACAGGGCTTGTTCGCGAAAAAAAGTCCTTTGTTATTGGGTAAAGTACAAGTTCAACATTCATACACCACTAACCTCAATGAAGCTTCAGTTTCGTGCATTTCTAAGAAAAAAACAATATTAAAACTCATATCATTTTATACTGGACTGTGAAGATTCGTCAACAAAAAAGAGATACATTCATAAATTTAAATTTAGAATTTGAGACAACTTTTGTAAATAAAAAAGACAACTTCTTAATGTGTGGGTAGCCCCAAGACGAGGTTATCCTTGTGTTATAATTTTACAAGAATGTTTTTGCTATATGGTCACACTTACTATGAGTTTGGTTAAAAAGGCATTGGTCAATGTATTATAAGGACATATTATAATTGTTACCCACACTACAAGGTTGCATAACACATTAAAATGGTCACATTCACTATGATTGCATAAAAAATTAAAATGATCACAGCTACTACGAGATTGAATCATTCATTAGAATGGTTACACTTACTATGAATGCTCAGTCACACTAACTATGTGGCATTGCATAACACATAAGAATGCTCATGTTTACTATAAGATATCATCAAAGATAGCAATGATCATACTTACTATCAGGATTGTATTGCACCAATACAGTAACTGTTGTTTCAACAGCTGACTGTTTAAGTATCAACGCAGCTTGCTCGTAACTAGCCATACGTAGATTAATACCATTATACTGAAATTTGTTTAGTTGAAAACACATGTTATATCACAGAGTTAAATCTTACATCATACTTTTATAAGAAACAAACAGAAAAGTCTTCTCCTCACATGGCTACATATCAAAATATAAACAAATATAAAAAATGTGTAACATATCAAGCTAGATTAATGTACCTCTAGTAATTGGTCTCCATATTTCAATCCAACTCCTGAAGCAATGCTTTCCTCTGTAACACCTGCTACAAATATTCCATTATTTTGACCTTGAGCTATTGTTATCCCTAATGGATATTGACCTTTTTGAATAACAGTTACCCTTGGTTCCTCTTCTTCACTGATAGAACAAGAAGATATTCAAATAATCCATGAATTCATTTCAAACTCACAACAAAATGTTTTTGAAACTTAAAATATTTTCAAAACCATTAATAACAGCAACAAAAACAAAATAACAACAATACCTTGCTGATTTCCTACAAACTTTTGGACTTTTAGACTTCAATGTAAATGTAGGCGATACTGGTTTTGATGTTCTACTAGCACTATTGGTTGGGCTTGAAATTTTATTGGCTCTAGAGAACTCTAGTAAACTTTCTAAAGTTTCTTCGTGAACTGGTTCATATTTCCCGAATGTTGACATGGTTTTATCAGAAAGTTCGGATGAGTTAAGAGAACCATAAGAGCTGCAGGATTTATAATGAGAGCGATTAGCACTTGCTTTTGACATATTCATGCTAGAATGCGGTGAACTATGTCGTTCAACTTGTTCGTAGGTATTTTTCGATGGCTTTCCGGGAAAAGTTCCGTAATGACGCAGGTCTGAACTATCAGCAGTTGGTGATGTGGATCTTTCTAAATACTGCTTCGTTTGTGTTGGAAATATTTCACTAACTGGTTTAATATGAACAGATCGTGTTTTGGAATGATATATATCTTGGAATGATGATGGAGCGTAATTGCGTCCGGTAGTATGAAAAGGTTTACGCACACGCTTTGAACGAGCCGGCCGGCCACCAGAGTTAACTGATGAATTGGATGTACTTGTGACTTGTCCAACAGTTCGGGGAGTAAGTGCCAAAGGATCTGATCGATTTATGTTTAAAGGTGATGAAGGAGTCACACGAGTAAAATCGTACGAGAACCTACTAATGCTGCTGTTGTTACTGGAAAAACTTTGTTTTGAATCATGAGCTGACCATGGTCTTCTGCTGCTTTGATTCTGCTCAGGCATAAACATGTTCTGTGATGTTTTTAAAGGTTCTTTCTTTACATTAAGTGCAGTCATAAATGAATTATTTCGTTGACCATTATGTTCACACGAGTCATGCTTTTCTACACGCATACGATTTTGCTCTTCGGTGTAGAGTTCTTGAAATATTTTTTTATAATCAGCCTCATTGTTACCTCTTACAACAGAGCTACTTCGGATATGTCCTAGGCTGGTTAATAAATGTTCTGTAGGGTTCGCAGTCATGTAGATGGGAGCTGATGTACTTCTAAAATGGTGAACATTATCTGTCGACTGTTTATCGTCAACTTTTTCATCGTCATTATTTTGTAAACTCCGATGTGAAGATGTTGTACTTACGCTAGGTTTAAGAACTGTCAAACTTAGGTTACTTGTTTTTAATAGCTTCTTTGCATCTGCGTAACGCATGTTTTCAATCGATTGTCCATTAACCTGTAAAAAATAAACAAAGTTTCACAATAAACTTATTACATGCTTATTACATTCCATAAAGAATGTACACAATCTACCATGGAATTTAAAGAAAACGCATGTTAAACCATATAACATGTGCATTAACTATACTAAAAAAAATTTAATTCAATTTTAATTCCTTATTCAACCAGGCACTAATCTAGAAAGAGAGTGCAGGGTTCGAATCTCCTGATAAAAGTCACTTACATAAAATTGTATTTTCAAAAAGATAGTTTTTGAGTCAAATTTAAATGCTCTCCTTTAGGCTAGATTTAAGGTTGAAAACTTATTGATTTAGTTCATAACAACAAAACTATGAAGAAAATAAACAAGCATTTACGGATAAAATTTTATCGCCAATCGACAGAGTTTCTTCTTCAGCTGCAGCACTACCAGGTTCAATACGCTTGATGTGTAACCCACTGTCAATACTTATACCAATATCTTAAATATATAGAACTAAATGTATAGAAATAGAACTAAAGAACTGGAGAACATTACTTAGTTTAATGCTGCTTCAATAAAGAAACTGTTTATTTGCAACATCTCGCTAAAATTCAACTCATGTTTTAAAAAAAACAAAATCTAAAAACTTTTAAGTTAAATTATTACGTTTTTATAAAAAGCACAACAGAACTAAAACAAACTGCTTTCACAAAACTAACTTTTTTCTTCGTAACTTTTAATTTCAACTCGATTTATTGGACTCTTTAAACCCAATTTACAATGCCGTAGAATAGTCTAAATAAACAGAAAAAACAAGATTCTTATTGTAATGGTGATTAAACAAATGATGCAATGTCAATCTAAAATCAAACACCACCGCTCAAACCATAAAATTTATCCGCTTGTGGTTAAATAAACATTCTTCAAATTCTGTCTATAAGTTTATTGACACACTATCATATATTTTCAAACTAGATTAAATATTTGACCTTAAGCTAGATTCACATGTACGTATTTTTTTACGTAAGACCTTAAAAAGCATGGATTTGGCAGAAAAACATTGTTACAGAAATGATAAAAAAAAAAAAAATAAGAAACAAAAATGCTTTAAAGAAAGTTAAATTATTTCAAAATTTTTTAAAACAAAATACAAAATTAATGTTTTTGTAAAACCACCAAGCAAGATCAATCTTTGTCAGTTCTTTGAGAAAAAAGCTGACATCAGCAAAATTTTAGGAAAAAAATATATATGAAACAAAACATTACTCCAGAAAATAATACATTAAAGATAAATAGCCCTTTATTCATACCACCCATAACAGGGGTGGAAATGAGACATTTTAACTAAAAGTGGTTGTTTTATATAAACATTGTAGATGTGTTTTAATTAATCAAAATGCACTACTATGCCATATTCAAACATTCAACCATTCTACTGAAACCTTTTAATGAAAAGTAGAAATGATATAGCTGGCTAAATAAAAGTGTTTCTTAGACCTATACAGACACCTATTTTTACGTTTAGCTTCATATAGAAGATTCGTATAAAACAACAGGTAAAGCCAGGTGTTAAAATAAAAGCAACCATAATATCCAAGTCAGCCTAAAAGGTTAAAACCAGTCCTTAAATAGTAAAACTTATATTTACAAATTAAAAACTTATATTACGCTAAGAGATGCACATAGTCTGATCATTTTCCTACTAACTGCTTTCCTTTGCAAAAAATGTCAAATATAGAGAGAAAAATTTAAGGTGCCAATATATTGCTGTAAAAGAATACTGTTAAAGTCTTTTTGATGTGTAAAATTTATTATTTTCACTACAATATCACCACAATTTTTTTTTTCAATGCGTGTTTTTAAATTCAGCAGGCATTTTGAATTTTTACAAACATATTTCTTTAATACTTGGTAATAACATTCAAGATTAAAAAAGAGCAAGGTATTTCAGTTTTTCTTGTTGATCTTAACATTTTAAGATTAGGTTGTTCTGAGAGCTCAGGTTCCCTTTAAATTATTCCAATGGGTATTTATAGCTATACTTTTTATTAAGATAACAGAATAAAAATTAGAGTGCTGCTATAAATAAATTACTTGGTAGAAATGTATGAACACACAACCATGTACAATGTCATATTGCAGTGGCCTTACTTACTATGTTTAGGTAGTTTGTATTATTTACTGCTTTGTAAGCTGTTTGAAAATCGATGTTGGTCATATCAACTGTGTTCACATGGATGATACAATCATTGATTCTAAAATAAAAATAAAATAAAAAAATGTGACTCTTCTTTTTATTGTTTTCCAAACAGGTTTTTGCGTCCTTCAGTGGGACTTTAAGTTTTTCTTTATAAAGGATACTGTTATTTTTATGATTCAATTATCAATCATTATTTTTTTATTATTTTGAAAAAGACCTTTAAAGTAATATCTAATTTTGGAAATCATATTCTATGAAGAAAATTCATTTTTATTATTATTTCTGGTTTCATTAACTTGCTGTTAAAAGTGTCTTAAATTGACGATTAATTCGATATAACAAAGAGTCAAACATAGAACTTACTTTAATTTACTTTCAGCCATGGACCCCTTGATAATTTCCACCACGAATATGGACGAGTCATGAGAAGACATAGGATTATCGCTGCCACCGTCAATACGAAAACCAAAATCTTCCGATTCAGATGTCTAGACAAAGAACAACAAAAAATAAATATAGAAATGCAAAATAAAAATTTAAATCATAAGCACCAAAAGCTTTAAAAGAAAATCATAAATCTTGATAGTTCACATATATATTTGTATAGATAAGAGAGACTGGCAAAACGTGTATAGTATTTAATTATAGATTTTATTGTAGCATTGGAAGTTCTAGAAAATATTAAAAATATTACCCTTTCTAGCTCGATTGATTCAATATGGTATGACTAAAGATAAAAAATAAAACGTTTGTGTTATTTACAATGGGTCTTACAGAATAATCCCTGAAAAATGTAAATAAAAAAACTGTCAATTAAATATTTATCAACCGTTGAAAATGTAAATCAAAAGCAAAAATCCCCTTTTTTAAAGTCAACATTGACCATTTTGGTTTTAGGTTGACAGTTGCCTACTCAAAACACTATATACATACTGCCTTCTAGATATGCCACAGGCTAATGTGAATTTTGCATTCTCTGTACTAAATTTATATCAGATATTTTAAAAAAGATAACTGAACTTACAGGTGCATCTGAATCTAAAGCTGAATCTTCACTTGATCGGTGATTTCTTTTGATTTCAGTATCAGATGCATCAGTGTAATATTTTTTAAAAGTATTCAATTCTCGTAACAAAAAGCTGCATTGTTTCTTGTACGAATCACGCTCTTTCGATGATTCTACGGATTGTTCTGAGATCAGTTCTTTTTCTTTCTTAACAGCATAGTGTTGCTCTTTCAGTTCTTCTAACTCACGAACAACTTTGTCACGTTCACTAAACGCCCAATCACGTCTAGTCATTGAAACTTCAGCAATATTCCATGCGTTAGTTAATTCACTAGAAAGTTTATCAAATTGTTGTTTAAGGCACTCGGTTTCATTACTCTCTCCAGCATCCATTTTGGCAAACATTCGTTTCACTTCAAAACACTCCTTTAAAATTTTATCTCGATGAACAATGGCTTCACCTCTCTCTTTCTTTGCTGCATTTCTTTCTTGTTTTAACATATCATAGTCTTGACGCTGGTCTTCTAGATACTTAACTGAACTCTCTTTCTCTTTGATAGCTACTTGCAAACGAATTCTCAAATCATGAACTTCTTTCACAGCTTGATCTCGATCTGCAAGAACAGCAATAATCTCATGACGCAAGCCTTCTTTCTCAAGCAACACTTTGTCTTTGTCGTCTCCAAGCTGTTTTGCTTCTACTTTTTTTTGTCCAAGATCGTCTTGTAGTTTCTCAATTTCTTGATGAACAGTATCTCTTTCACTCATTACTAACTTATACTCATTCAATGCAGAATTTCTTTCTTCACGTAATTTCATGATATCTTTACTCATCTGCATTTTAACTTTTATGGCTTGCTGTAACTCACGATCAGTCAACTCGCATTGTTGTTTCATTTGCACACATTCCCGAGATGTATCATCTCGCTCGCGTAAAGCTTTCTCGTATCCTCGTATAGCAGCTGCACATTGTTGTTTTAAAGCATTACGTTCAATAGCAATGCTATCTTTTTCAGTTATCAAGGTCTTTTGTTGTTCTAGTAAATGCAAGTTCTCTTCTTCAAGTTGTTTATAATTTTTTAAAAGGGAATCATGATCAGTTCTTACGTCTTCAAAACTGTATTGTAAATTTTTGTGCTCAGGTATTTCATCGAAAGGAAGATCTCCATTTTTAGGTAAAATATTACTGATGTTGGTTCTAGGTTTATTCAACTCTAGTTTTTCTTGTTCACGCAGCAGAACGATTTCTTCGTAATCCTGACGAAGTTTGTCTCGATCTGCTAAGATCTGTTCATATTTGATTTTAAACGATTGTTGCTCTTTTGTTGTTTCTTCCAGTTCAGAAAGGGTACCTTAAAAAAAGAAACTTTGCTAAAAACATAATTACAAATATAAATAAAAATAAATATTCTACTTTCAAGATGAGTCCTGGCAGTTACAGGCAGGATATGTATTTTTCAACTTTTCAAAAACTACTCTATTGTAATAAATGTTATTCTAAGTACAGAAAGGTTATATTAAGAAAAGTTTTGTTTTGTATACATGAAATTGTGGAAATTCAAATCACCTTTATGTTGCTTACGAAAATAATCAGCTTCCTGCGCAGCCATTTCACATCTGTTTAATATTTCAGCATGTCTTCTCCGTAGAGTTTCCAGCTCACTCATAGCGCTTAAACATTGATCACGTAATCTTTCATAATCACTCTGTTGTTGATAGTCCTGTGGGTTGGAATCATCCGACATCTTTAATGTTTTGTAGGTAGGAGAATTTAGTGATTGAACATTATTGTATAAGTCAAATGAAATGACAGGTAATTTTTTCAACGCTGAAACATAAACATGGATACAAATATGATATATATTGATCATAAGTAAAGTATATGTAACTTTTAACCTTTTATAACCTTATATGTTAAAACAACTTTTAACAAAATTGGTAACAAGATTGGTATTATATGGCATAAACTCATACAGGTTTCTCATCTAATATTTACATTAAATCAGGAAATTTAATAAAATATTTAACAACTAGTCAATCTCCATACAAGAACTGATGTCATTTAAATTTGGAACTATTGTACGGACAGAACCATTGGATTTCATTGTTGATATATATCTTTGTAAGTGTGTTGTCGATATCAGCCACACTTATAACAAAATTGAGAAATGTAGTATTTGAGAAGTTCACCAACCATATGACAGTGAGTGAATGGATGCCTAACAAAAAACTTCTCAGTGTCATACTGAAAAATTGTTTTCTGAAGCTAGTGAGTATTTACATATATTTGGTACTGTTGAATAGATTTTGTATACTGTAATTCTGTTTATTTTAGTCATCATAAAACTGCTTTTATGAAGATTCTTTTATAGTAAATAATCTTTTTAAAGAATAACTTTGATAAATACCCCATTGGGTAGCATGCTATTAGGAGCATTGTTAACAAACAATATGGGTACATAAAATTTATCCTGTCTTCATCTGCAACAGTTCTTGTTTATAATAAAACTTACCGTTTATCCAATCATTATCCATGTTTTATGCAAGTATACGAATAGTATAGCTAGTATGAGGTAGCTGTAGAGCTAGCTAGCATGCAAAAATATCAACATAAACATCTGCTTCACACAACATAAAACATTCATCATAAAAATGTGTTAAATCCCACAGAAATTTAATAAAAACATTATAAAGATTATTCTAAGACTAAACAAAATGGTTTAAAATCTTGAATTCAAAAGTCAGAATATGTAAATAGAAAATGATGTGTAATTTAAGTTTTATTTTAAACTTTTTTTAACAGGTAAATTTTTCCATTAAAATGTTTCAAAAAATTTTTTAATGATAGATTTATATATTTTTAATAATCATAACATTATAACATAGTCAGATCTTTAATTTAACTCTTTATTTTGTATGTATGGGGAAAATTGTCCTGGTAAATTTGATTACCAATATATTTATTATTTTGTAATACCATTGAAGAGAATTTCAAATAAATTATGAAGTTGAAAAAGACATTTTTCAGATTTAAGTGTATAATACAACTAATAATACAACTTTTGAATTACATACTGTAGTACAACTTCCCAAACTGAAACTAAATAAAAAATTTGTTTCTTATGGAATGTGCAAAACTTTTCATAGATTATAAATTAATAAATAAAAAAAAGCAAAAAATAAATAACGAAAAATAAATAACTAAACTAAAATATCTCAAATAAAAAATAATAATTAAATTTTTGTATGTGCTTGTGGAACATTTTAATATGTTTGTAAACAAATTGTTTACTTGGCTTTTCAATTTTAACATTGAATGATTTTCATCAAAAACTGTTTTTGATTCTAGAAGACCAATGAAGCACTTATCACAGTTATTTTACTATCTTGAGATATAATTATATCACTCTTAAATTTATAACTAAAAACTTTACATGCTAACACTCTGTCAGACGTTACAAGGGAATTTGAATGTAGGTCTTTTTAGCATGACTGTAAGTGTTAGCTTTCCTTCCACATTTATGTAGGAGATAACTTTACTTTATTGTTATTTCAATAATTTTATAACTTTCAAAATAGTCATTTTAAATCAAAGAAGAAAAAAGTTTCAATGATGAATTTACAGACAGAATAAAGCTGTTCAATAATATTTAACAAGATTTTATAACATTCAACTCTTGCCACAAGAAACTCTTTTTGTTTTGTACAGTTTCAAACAAATGGTCAACGTACATCCCAAGGAAACTCCAGAAAATAAAAAAGTTTTTTTTAATATAATAGTTAAATCTTAAATTTACATTTAATTATTCGTTTTCAATTTGTATTATTATTTCTAAAATTGAAAATTAAGATCTCAATTTTATGAGATCTTGCCAAAAATTTATACAAATAAATTGATAATTTATAACAATAAAATCATTTGGAAGTTCCATAAGTATATCACCAGCAATACTAGAGACACTGGATGAAAATTAAAATTCATCAAAGAGTACATTTTAAGTATCCAGATTTCCTGAAAAAGTGACCAATTTATGAAGGCTCCTCCATGCATACCCCGTTCTCAGGTAAAAGCCATCATAACAGTTTTGTTAATGCCAAGATGCTAAATTAATATTATGTTGTACTGTCTCAGTTCAACAAAAAATACCTATTTTTGATATTAATCCTTCAAAAAGTCAAGATAATACATATATGACCCCCTAATTTTGAAATGTTTTGATAAATCATCACAAAACAGCAGCTTCGGTGCTAAATCTTGCTGCACTTGCAAAATAGCAGCTCTTACCTCATAAGGGAGTATCATTATGATACAGTGATACATGTTAAATATTTTAGCTCCAAAACTACTCACAAGACAACCATGATTTCCGGAGAGCACTGAAGATAAACATTTCGGCAAATTTTTTTAGTGCTATCCATCAACTTGACTAGATGGAAAGATATATTTATCTTAATTGGTATCCACATAGCTAGATAAGCAACATCAAATCAAATCATGTATTATAAAAAATACACCTTTTATATATTATATAGGTGCAACATACAGAAATTTGCAATTTAAAAGAATCCAAAAAGAGCAAGACTTCTATGTTTGAAGGATCTGTAGTTCTGCTTGTGTGGTGAGCAACCATGCATGGTCTTATGGATGATATATTAATGTAGTTTTTTAACTCTTGGGAAACAGCTTGTGTTTGTGCTGCTCACTGTTGTATGTTAAACCTGTCATATATGTCTAGAATACATGTATATACATACACTTTATTATATACTCTCCTATCCGAATCAGAAATATGAAAATTAATTAAGTTTAAAGTCCATTTTTTGAGTTTGCCGGTACTGTATTAAAAGCTTATAAAAGATTTATAATATAATAGTAATACGTCTTTTTCCAAGTAAACTTACCATGATGGTAAAAACAATAATAAAAATGTTATATCGTAAATATGATTCAGATTAAAAACATCAGAAGTAAAAACATTGAATAAGATTTGACAAAACAAAAATAAAAACCTTGTAAAAAATTATTTTTGCAAACAAAAAGGCAACACAGTCACCAAATCATTAGACAGGGATATCTGGGTTTTGCGACTGGGCGTAAATATGCGTAATAACAAGTACGCCCTACATCATAAGGAAACGCTTTTACGATTGTCGCTTGGTTATAGTCAATGGTCACAGAAGTATTTAACTAGTACCTAAAGAATTTAGCGTAGGTCAGTTGGGTAGAGCGATAACACTAGAATTCAAGGTCTTAGGTTCAAAATCCAATTTTTTTCCATCGGAGAAGGTATTTTTTACTATATAATACTATGTTCATAGATTTCAAGTTATTTGTTATCTACAAACCAAATTAGTTGCGATATTTGCATGATTTGTTTCTGTTTGTCATGGCAACAGTCTATTATCTTTTTATCTTTACCGTTTCATGTCAATAAGGGTTTTAATCTTCTTATCCACCGCTAAAAAGTCTATCCATTGTTTGTACATTTTTCATTCAAAATGGTGTCTAACATTGCCATAATAAAACACGATATGTGGACAAAAACAAATCCATCAAAAAAATTATTTTTTTGTCATTGTGTTTATCCTTGCGAAAAGTTAAATTTAGTTGATTCTTTTTGGTTGATTTTTTATAATATCCTTTTTAGTTATTCGTATTCTAACTAATTCAAAGTATCAAATTGTGAGATCAACTACTTGACTAGATACAGTTCCTTTGTTCTTAAAACCGCT
>JAUELD010130249.1:0-15866 GCA_031471615.1 Aglantha digitale | reverse complement strand
GTTTGAGCCAGTATAAAGAAAACTATTAAGTAGCATGAATTCAACAAAAATCTATTAAAATAAATATTTCTAAGTAAACGTAGAACCAGATCAAAATTTATAGTCGATTAAATAATTAATGAAACATAGATCCATAATAGGACAATTTTCATAATGACATGAAAAGAAAGATATATGAAATGCTTACAAGCTATTTAGTATCCCCTTCCCTAAGTATTGCTTTCCCCCTTTACGGAATAATTCTCACAAAAATATATTCAAAATAATTATATTGGTTTGATACATAAATAACTTTAAAAGCTAAAGCTAACTTTTTTCTGCTGATATAGAATTTGATATCTTTGAGAATCAAATTAACAGTTTCGACTAGCCTCGCTCCAAAATAAATTATAACAGGTTATTCCTTCTCACATTATTTCCATGGCCATGACAGCAGAGAATCCACATCACCATAATTCTCAGAGATGTTTCTTGAAATATCTGATGATCTGCAGGATTTAGGAATAATAAGTATATATGATATTAACATGCTTATTTACATTTATATGCTTATTTACATTTTTTCGCTTATTTACATTTTTACGCTTATTTAAATTTTTACGCTTATATACATTTATATGCTTATTAACATTTATTTCCTTATTTACATTTTTATGCTTATTTACATTTTTATGCTTATATTTACATTTATTTGCTTATTTACATTTTCATGCTTACTTACATTTTTGTGCTTATTTACATTTTTACGCTTATTTACATTTTTATGCTTATTTACATTTATATGCTTATTTACATTTATTTGCTTATTTACGTTTATTTGCTTATTTACATTTATATGCTTATTTACTGACATTTATATGCTGTAACTATATATATATGTAAATGTATGTGTGTTTATATACATTAGTATATGCGTATATATGTTATACGTATATATGTTATACGTATATATTTCATCTATATAATTGATTATCTCCCTTATGTAAATGACGCATCTATGAAGTACTACCCACTAGATGCGAGTCGAAGTTCTCAACATCTCTCGCGTGTTGTGATGAGAAGTAAATGAAGGAGCACTTACTTTAGTTGGATTAATAGTTCTTAATGAAGTTTATAGTTTATTTTATTATTTCTTCTCGACTTTTAATCCTTAAAATTTATTACGCCACTTTAATTTCAATGAAAGGTAACGAGGTGTGCCGACATGAAAACTTCAAGCAACAAAATGAGGTTTTTAAAGTATAAATAAAATAAAATAAATTTCATAAGCTCTATTTAATACAAGTTCAACTGGTTGTCTTAGCATTTCGATTCATATAACGAATTTTGATGAATGAATGAATTTATTAAATGCTTTAGCCCTTCAACTTTATATTAAACTAGATTGGTTTGAACTTCATACCTTCTTTATATATTGAATTTACTTTTTTTTGCAAAGTTTTGATGCATAATTTTATACTATAATTTTTTTGAATTTTTGATGACATTTATTGGCATTTTTATTTTGAAATTTTAAAAATAATACAAAAGTACTAGCGGGCATAAACATGGAATTTTTTAATTATTAATTTCCTGGACTTAGTCTTAGCTAACATTTTTGCTATGTTTTATTTAAAAATACCTGATTAGTGTACCTATCTATCTACATCTAACTTTTTCAATAAATTTCTGCCTCTAAACATTGGTAATTTTGCAGTGTTGTAATACTTTTTGCAACCAATAAACAAAATTTTACCTTTTTTACGAACCTGTCCGAAAATCATTTGATGTTGTTCAAAAGCTGAGTCTGAAACTGGGAAGTCATGTATTGTTAGTTATTAGTTGGTTAGCACAATTTTAGAGTGAGTACTCAATAGATTTTACCTTATTCTGCTTCTGTTTCTCCGATTTTTTCTCAACCTTTGTTTTTTTCTTGATCTTCTGTTTTTTGAAGAAACAGCTTATCAATTATGCACGCACAGCCATCTTGTTTTTGGATAAGATGATCCGAAAACAGGGAAAGTTGTCACTTATTCTTCTCGACTTTACTTTCCACAGCTTAATATTAGTTAATGAAGCTTTTATTTTTTAAATAAAAATCAAGAAAAAAAATAAGTCACAATAGAATAACAATAGCACTTGAAATGGAGGTTTTTACTGATGGACAAGATTGGCTGGTGAAATCGCTTGTTGAAATTTGATTTCGATATCGCTTGTTGAAATTTGATTTCGATAACTTTTTTCTAAAAACTTGTTTGAATAAACTTTTAATGAAACACCTGTGGCTTTTTTCACTGGCTTTGATTTTAACATGCTTTTTTTGTTTTTTTCTGTAGACAAAATTAAATAAGAAAACAATGACTATTGATATAATCAAGCCTAACGATGCAGTTTTAATTGTTTGGGGTACTGATACTCCCCCAACGAACATAAAAGATACTGTTCTGTCTATTCAAAATAAAGTTGGTGCAAATGTAAAAGTTCAAGTAGAAAATGAAGGAATGTTATTGAATTGTATGTATACTGTTTTCATTTTGTGAATATCCTTGCTATTGGTTTTACTGTATCCCGGTTTTACTGACATTCACAATTATAAGAAAAATATGAGTACGTTAATTTATCGATAGTCACATAAATGCTGTATTTTTATCAGGAGTGGTAAAGTAGTGTACACTCTTACTTACTTAAATATTTTTGTGTATTTAATTTCAAATTTTTGTTTTTGTTGTGAATTGTTTTCTACTTAATTTTTTAAAATTACTGTTTTGTTCAATAATCTTGTATATATTAGATTTATTACTCCTTCGCCTAAGCTTAAGGACTATTGAAATGAGCGGTTTTTTTTGGTTTCTTTTTGGAAACCAGCCGTTTGAACTCTGCAATTTGATTGGTTGATGACTGCAATAGCTGGAATCTTTTTTACCATAATTTATTAAAAATAGCATGTGACATTAACATGCGTAAACTGTTTTTGTTTGCTGAAAACATGCTAAAGAATAGTAGGCATTCTCATTTGTTTGCTTTTGTGTAGTGATTTTTTTTGTTAATCAAGTGCAAAGGAGTTTAAAACACTTGTATTTCTTGTTTATTTTGTTTCCATATTTAATGTTGTTTATTTTGTTTTAGCCGGACATCAAAAATCGACATTTGATGTTTCCTTATCTGGTTTAACAAATTGTTTTGAGCATTCTGATCGCTTGCTGACTGAATTTTTAAAAATCCTTAAACCTAATGGGTCACTTGTGTTTAAACAAAATCATGGTATGCCTTGAGAAATATATTTTTTTTTTTTTCTTACTTTTCCAGACTTTTTTTTAGATTTTATCTACATAATCTGTTCTTTATCTACTGTTTTGTTACAACTTTAATGATAAAGTTATATCTTGCTTATCATATAACTTGGATGTTCTTTTTGAAGATATATTGGATTATAATATTAATGAGATTTCAGTATATTATCCTTATGTGGTAAATTTTTCTTATAACAAATCCCTTATAGAAAGATTAAGGTTGTCTGATGATATTTTTCTGTCTATTACTAGTCTCTGTCTAGACCGGGAAAGTGTAAGGATTAGGGTTAAGTTTCTATGCATATTTTGGTCCTGATATCTACGCAAGACAATGGTCTATTTAGTCTATGATTTAATCACAAATCTATTTAAGTTTAGACAAAAATAGATTTAAAGTACAATGGGTATAAATGAGATAGCATATATATAGTTTTTCATACTACTGCATGATTTTTCGTGTTTTAGAATCTACAAATTTTGATGGTATAAAATCTAGACTGATCATTACAGGGTTTACTAATGTGGAAAAGGTTGGTTCTTGTACTTGTCTTTTAGCTTTTAGCTTTCCTTCCACATAATCCATGTAATTTTCATAGATTTTTTTAATTTTTATATTTCCTCATTTTTTTTATAGAGGCAAAGTGATGATCAAACAATAGAGGTATGCATATTTTTACTTCAAAAGTAACAAAAAATTCTTCTTTGGTGAAGAATTGTTTCTGTTATTAGAACTTTCAGATGGTCACTATTTCCAATCGAAAGTTATTCCAAAGTAAACTTGATAAGTCAAAGTTATCTTTTTTATTTTTTTATAATTTTATAGGTTATGAACCAGTTGTCACTAAAAAAGACATACAGGGACAATAATATTTTTGTCTTCCCATTTTGTTTTTCATAGATTTCTTGCCAGAAACCTAATTTCGAAGTTGGAAAGATATCTAGATTACCACTGTCTTTCGCTAAAAAAAGTAAGTTTGCTGTTAATCACTATTTATCTTAAAAATCTATTGCTAAACATTATTGAGTGACTTAACTTTATTTTTTTTTTATAGAGTTTTTTTTTAGCAATCTATTATGTTGTTAAATTCAATTGAAAACCAAAAATGATAATACAATTTTTAGAAAACTATAAGTTTAGCAAAAAAAAAAAAAAATTAGAAAAAAATTGAAGCTTTTTCCTTATTGGCTGAAGATTGACCTATTTTGTTAACTATTAAAGGGGTTGGGTGATCAATTCTATGCTCAAAAAGCTTTTACTTATTTATTTAATATATTTTGTTTTTATTTATATAGATACATAAGGTTTATAGTATATTATTATAAGGTATCAAAACATAAGTTTTTCGCATTTAAATTAAATGTTTATTGAGAGTGTTTGCTGACTTCTTTTTTAATGTATTTATATAGATACTAAACCGGCTGTGAAGAATGTCTGGACGTTATCAGCAACTGATATGAATGATGAAGAAGTGGTGAGTCATTTCTGAATATTTTTACCAGTAAATTAAAAAATATTAAGTTTAAACTCTATGAAAAAAGCGAATGAAAAAATGAAAATTCCTTTTTGCTTTTTTATGTTAATTCTTTGTCATTTTATACATTTTAGAATGTATCTATGTATACATATATATAGTTTCTAAACAAAGTTACTCTGGAGCTATGAAAAATACAATTAAGCCAAAAACGTGCTTTGCGCATATATTGATAAAAGTTTTATTTGTGATAATAACATTTGGTGTAAATATTAGAATACTGAGAAAAAATTTCCTTTCAAAAATTTTTTCTTTCAAATTTTTTTTTAGTTTCATTTTTTTTCAGTTTCAGTTTTCTTTAGCCATTAGTTAAATATTGCTATCAGCAAAGTACTCCAATTTTAAAGGATTTTTTTCTCAGGGTATTATCGATTCAGATGCATTGCTGGATGCTGAAGACCTAAAAAGACCTGATTTATCTGCAATCAAAAGTATATTTATTTTTTACGTTTTGTGTTTTCTCAATTTATAATAATTTCATTTTACAATTCATTGTGTTACCAGTAAAACTTTCTTTCTTGTTATAGCTGATTGTGGTACTAGTAAAAATGGTAAAAGAAAAGCATGCAAGGGCTGGTATGTTTTATGATTATTTCCTCTCATTCCGCTGTTATCTATGAAACTTTTTATAAATTATTATAAAATTATTATCAATCATGTAATATCAGAAAGTGAAATACATAATAGTCATTGTACGCCATTGATATAAAATGGCGAATTATATAAGGTAAATCCAACAATTATATGATGTCAGTCAGTGGTGAATCATAGAGGAATCATTAACTGGACGACTAACTGTAGATCAAATAATAGAGATTAAAAAACTATTTTAAATAATGGAATAACTTTTTGGACGGAAGATAATTGCATCGTTGGATGATTTCTTCATTAATTTCGTCCATTTGAAATTTTCTAATAATCGTCGCTATCATTCATTGATCCCTTAGGACAACTGACTAAGTGTCTAGGTTAATTTTGGATTTTTACAAAGTAAAAACAATCAATGTTTTTCTACTGTACTGTATACATTCCTTTCAGCCCACTGCTAAAATGCTTTGGTGTTCTAATGTTTAGGATATCCTGTTGATTGTTTTATGAGGACTTTAGTCTATCGTTTTTTTTTTGTTGGAACATTTTTATTACTCACTAAAATTATTGTGATATTATATTACATCGATATATATGAAAGTAATATTGTTTGTAAAATTGTTTTATGTATTTAGTACGTGTGGTTTATCAGAAGAGTTAGAAACAGGCGTGGCTTCGACAGCACCTAAATCAGCATGCGGAAGTGTATGTTGATAGACTTTAATTATTGTTTCTAGTTTTTCTAGTTTTTAATTGTAATTGTTTTTTATTGCAATTTTGCTGTTCTAAAGCTACTTTGATGCTCCGGAAACACAGTCAGAATAAAGTTTTTAAAGAACTCAAATAGAGTAATAAGTTTCAAGCAAGTTTTAAAAATTAATTATGCAAAATAAAAACAAACAAGTAAAAGTGTTATGGATATCTTAGAATTATCAACTATATTTTAAAAACTCTTTTTACGTAAAAAGTAAAAAGGTTCTGGAAGAATGCGATTCAGTTTAAGATTGTGATTTTTGTGAGCATCGAAATATCGATATGTGTGTCTCTGTTTTGGCTTAACTTTTAGTCTTGGCGCTGCTTTTATAAGCTAAAGTATTGGGTTATTTTCAAAAAGGTTTCTTGAAGATATCTTCCTTATGTTTTTTATTTCCATAATATCGGATAAAAGTAATGTCTGATACATATTATGTATTCAGTTGGAATTTTGTAGCTTTCATATTTAAGTTTTTACTTGTTTATATTTCAGTGTAACCTAGGTGATGCTTTTCGCTGTGCAAGTTGCCCATATCTTGGTATGCCACCTTTTAAACCTGGTGAACAAATTACGTTATCTGACAGACAGCTTAAACCAGATATATAACACATTTACTATAACTAGTTTGTATGATGTATAGCCAAGTCATTACAGACAAACAAATATTTTATACACTAATGGAAATTATTCAAATGGCAAAAATACAAAACTGGTTTGCTTGGTTTCCAGTTTTGTTTAATCAACGTAATCATTGAATTTAAAGTGATCGTGCCTGATATGAAAGTATGAAATTCTGAAAATAATAGAAAACTGATTATTATATAAATCTTTGTTTTAGTATAAATCCTTTCTTTTTTATTTAAAATTACTCTTCCACCTGTTGAAAAGATATATCATTGAAAGCTATGAAAATCATTACAACATGCATAACTACAGTCAAAGTAAATCTCTATGGTACCTCTGCATTGTCATTTTCAACAAAGGCTAAAAGTAAAGGAAATTATTCAAATGGCAAAAATACAAAACTGGTTTTGTATCAAATATCAAAAGATATATCAATATCACCTTTATCATTTTTAATAAGAATGTAATCTATGTATTTGGTGAAGATCCTTTTTCTTTTAGATAGTGTTAAAGGTCACTTTTGAGCCCAAAAACAACATTTCAACATATACTGTACTTTAAACTATAGTTATGTTATAGTTCTATTTTTATGTTATGCACAACTTACTAAAATGTTAGATTATTCAATAACAATGGAATAGCTGCTTTATTTTCAGCCATTTTGTCTTATATTTTTTGATTCTAAGTCTTCCCAGAGATTCAAGTTCATGACTACATAACTGCTTTCTTTGCTATCAGTGAAAGAAATCTAAAATGTTCCCTTTTTTAATCATTTTCCCTACGCTATATTGTTCTGATTAATGTTTTAAATGAATTGCAGATAAAATAATATTTAAAAAAAGATAAATTATGGATGTAGGTGAATTACTTTCATACCAGGTATGTTATGTTAGTTTTAAAGTGTTTGAGAAGTATGTCTTAAGTCTTAATTCACGTTTTTGAATTTTTGAAAAAATCTGTAATGTAAAATTGAAACTAATCATTTTGGCCATTGCATTATAAAAGCACATTGTTATGTTTTGATCTATTTTTAATATTTGGTGATTCTCAACTAATATCTAGGTATTCAAATGTAAGTGTTATTTGCGTATCATTCCTCTTCTTATCATTCTCTCTGTATCTGCTTTTCTATTCTTTATCTATTCAAATAAGAATTGTGTTGCTGTTTTTTAGCCCGAAAAAGGTGGTAAGCGGCGCAGAGTGCCTGATCAGTTTGAAAAAAGACCGAAAGTGAAAAAGGTCTCTGAAAAGGAGAGTGATTCATACCAATTTAAAAAGATATTAAAGAAAGGACCTTCATCGACAGCGCCAACCAAAAATAAAGATTCAACACATCATCCGGTTAGTGCGGATCCGCCGCCTTCAACAGCAATGATGGGAAAGTTAAATGAAAATAAAAAAGAACAACTTTTAGCCTTGGTTGAAAATGACAATGCAGAGGTACCTTAGAGATTTACTTTTACTGTAGTTATGCATGTTGTAATGATTTTTATAGCTGTTTTCCATACTCTGTCATTCTTCAGATATGAGCGAATATCCCTACTTCTTTCTCATATTGTCGTCATATCATGAAAAATTGGAGCTATGCCCTATGCATCTAGAATATGGAATAAAGGACGTTCACTCATTAACGATTCATTAAAAACAACTCAAAAGCAGACTGCTTGCAGTCACTTCTCATTTTTTATAAATTCCCATCATAAATACATTCAAATTTAAGTTTTTAAGATATTTAGGATTCAGTATAAGTTGAACTAGTAACCTTAATGGGCTTTGATTAAGTCTTCTACCGTGTCCGGTTTTAATTCCATTGAATATGATTTGGAATTCTTTTACATTTTTTTTGTTTTGCTCTTTCTGACTTAAGTTGTGACGTTATCAATCAAATTTCATATTTTTCTAAATGTTTGTCAAGTCAAGCTTTTTTGTTAAAATATAGTTCCATTTATACTTCTAGTTGAGAACCTCTTATAGTCAAAAACATTCAAATACATTTTTGTTTTTATCATTTTCATCTTTTTTCAATATTTGTCTTGTCTCCTTATAAAGGTTTAGTTTTATATTATTGTAATGATATTTGTTATGAAGGTTTTTCAAATGGATGTCATTGTCTAATCTTATCTGTAAATTAAATTTATTATATTTTTCTAATTTAGGGGGAAGTAATAGATGAATCTGCGATTAAAAAATATTTGCTAAGTTTCGAAAAAAAAGTTACGAGAAATCAAGAAGCGAGAATCAAGTTTCCAGATCTACCTCAAAAGTAAATAAATAAATTTGTTTTGGAGGAAGAGGATATTTGGCAAGGATCTTGCTGATGAGATTTGCTTACTTTTAACAGAAATTTTGTTTATTGTTAATTTCCTTTTGTTACTAACCTCTTTTTAAATAGAATATCTCTATTCAATGTTGTAATAAGTCCAATATTGATGAGAGAACTAATTCATATCGAATTTCTCCCATAAAAGGAATTTTTCTTGTTTAAAGGAACATGATTTAAAAATGATTTATTTAAATACATAAAAGAAACTAAGCTTTGTTTTAAAAGGGGTTGTTGCTAAAATTGGTTCATATAAAGTCTTTGTCAATGGGAATTCCTAAGTTCATCTTTTATTGATCTTACTTTTTTAGATTCATGGAATCAGAAATGGAACTGTACGATGAAATTCATAAACTTTTTGTTATTGCAACGGTACCAGAATACTACGAAATATTTGTTAAGTTAAATGCTGTTTCAACTGCATTAGGTTTACTCAGCCACGAAAATTCAGGTAA
This sequence comes from Aglantha digitale, assembly GCA_031471615.1. NCBI lineage: Eukaryota > Metazoa > Cnidaria > Hydrozoa > Trachymedusae > Rhopalonematidae > Aglantha > Aglantha digitale. Next base: position 6,324 of record JAUELD010130249.1, on the reverse strand, counting down.
GTTTTTTTAATGAAATAATTCAAAGGTGGAATTAACTACTTTGTGGAGAGTTTTTTAGTTAAAATGCTTAGGCAAGACTTTGTATTCTAATGTGTTAACATGGTGTCTTTTTAATGACAGTCAAGAAGTTGTTTTTGTCTTGAAAAAGAATTTTATCAGATTTCCTCTCATAAGAGACTATCATAAAAATCTTTTGAGTGATTGAAAATGTGCACGGGTACATTAAGTTTTTCTTTTAAATATATATATATTTTTTACCTAAACAGATATCTCCATAGCGATAGTTGATTTGTTACAAGAGATGACAGATATCGATACCCTTAACGAAAGTGAAGAAGAAGCTAATCTATTGGTCGATACACTTGTAAGTCAAACTAAGTTAATATTTATCATATTTTTTTGATAGATTTGTTTGACCTGTCTTTTCTGTTCTTTATGTTGGTCTAATTTTGTATTTAACTAAGTTAAAATGATGAATTTCTGTACTTTGAAAGTTTTCAATTACACAGTTTTCACTGGTGTGACTTACCACATGACCAAAAATATTTATGTATTTTATAAAAAGTTAAACAGGCTAGCATTTCTAGCATCATTAGCATTGAAACATTTCTACTAGCCATGACTTCTACTAGTATTGACAAGTTGGTAACTATTTGCTATAAAGAATTTTTTTTGCATTTTTGTTCTATTTTGTCTTGCTTAAAACTATTACGTAATATTCTTAGTTACAAAATCAAGTCATGACAGTTCTATTACAAAACTTACAAAGATTGGATGAGCGACAAAAAGAAGATGCAAATGCTGTGCACAATACTTTAGGTAAGTCAGTTGTATTATACATAAGCTACTTTTAAGGGTACATGTAAAGTATGCTATATCAAGAGCATATAGATTATATGTTCAGTAAATACATTAAGAATGTCAGTTAAGTAAAGTGACTTACTTTAGGTAAGTCAGTCAGTTGCCAAATACTTAAACACAGAGGGAACTTGGAAAAAATATTTTATTATTTATAATAAATGAATGTATGACACATAAATCGTGCATTCTAGATAACATGTGTGTATGTTATCTTCATCATAGCTCATGGTGAAATAAAAACATTTTTTTGTCTTGACTACGAATTGCATTTTTACAATCATTCCCTACAATTCACTGTGTTTTTATCTATAATATTACTGTATTTTAGCTGTGATTGAAAATATCGCTGAGTTTCGTCCTGAAGTCTGCATTATTGCTGGACAACAGGGTTTGTTGACATGGTTATTAAAAAGAATCAAGGTTCGCTATTTTCCTTGTGCTTTTTCTGTCTCCTTCCTGAAATTAATAGCCTGGTGGTGTTTTTCATGATATTTTCATGCCTTTATGATATACTATAGTTTTTTTCTGCTTTACAATATCTCATTAAGCAAAATGTGTCTGTATATTTCTGAACTCTTTGACATCACAATGAGCTAACAAGAAAATCAGGTAAATAAAACATGTATATTTTAGCACCGACCAACCATTTTTGAAAAATAAAGTTTTATGAGAGTTTTATACGAAACATCAAAATTCAAAAAATGTTAAAATAAAGTTTTTATGGGAAATTTTATTATGATCTATTTAACGATAATACATCAATTCAGCTGTTACTTTAGAATTTTAAACTTGAAATCTTTGCTTCTTCTAAGAATAGTTGAATTTTTTTCTTGGGTAAACGTCTCATGACAAAGTCTCATACTGATTTTAAATTGATGTGTTACCAAAAACAGATAAAATTTTCATCAAGAGTTTGATAAACAATAAAAAATATCGTAACGATGCTTTTTTATAAAAATCATTTTTCAAACTTTAGCGTTCCAATGAATAAATAATTCGATAATAATTTGGTATTAATTCTTACACCAAACTGCATCATGTTCCATTCCATATTATAACAATCAAGTATTCCCCTTGTATTTTTAAACGGGTACAATCTATCGATGTAATGGCCAATGATATTCTGTTTGGTATACGGTTATCCGCTGTACTCAAGTCTTAATAAATGTCTTTGATTACTTTTTTCAGAAAAAAATGTTTGACAGTAACAAATTGTACGCAAGTGAAATATTAGCAATCATACTTCAAAATCATCAAGGTATAAATACTTTCTACTAACCTCTTTATCGAGAGCAACCCAAGTTCTATTTTTACTGTTCTTTTAGAAACATTGTCAATGTTATTATATATTTAAAAGCAGTATAAAGCAGTATATAAATAACTAGGATTCGGTATAGTTTCGATCGTAGTAAGTTAATGTTTATAAAAAGTTCGATGTACAGGCTCTCTTATTTTGGCCAAAAGAGGGTCCGTATTTCAGATTCTGCCCCTTCAATTCTAAAAAAGTACCCAATTTAATGAAAATACAACATAAATGTGCCAATTTTTCATAAACTTTGGACTTTGTAAAGTTTCAGTTATTAAAGTACGATTACATCGAAGTACAGAGTTGACTTTTAAATTGCACTCAGTAATGGCCCAGTTGTCTAAGGTGTGTTTTCCCCATTCCTAAGATTCAGAAAATTGTTGATAACTCTTTTTATACCCCCTGCTCGGGTCCGTAGTTCACATAAACATTCCACTTAAATTGTTGATCCTTTTATATAAAGTTATAAAACTTTGTGGCATTTTGAAGGGAAGCACTTTCGTAGATACACTACACTTATTTTCATAGAGAATCGTCAATTACTGGGTGATTCGAATGGAGTAGACAATCTCCTACAAGCGTTAGCTGTATGTTTTTATTGTTTTATTTAATGAACTATGATAAAAAAATCATAATCAACACCTCTTTTCGTTTTTATCAGGTTTATTTTTTTTACAATTTTTTTTCAAAGATTTTATATATTCAATTCAAAGCATGTATATGATTGTTTTAAAACATCCTTTTTATTGTTAAATATTTATTCATTTAAGGTGTACAAAAGTCATAATCCAACGAATCAAGAAGAAATTGAATTCATGGAGAATCTGTTTAATTGTTTATGTTCATCGCTATTGTACTCCCCTAATAAGGATTTGTTCTTGAAGGGAGAAGGATTACAACTCATGATTCTAATGTTACGGTAACGAAAATTGCAAATCATCAGTTTGTTATAGTCCTGTTTGATTGTGGTTGTTCCCAGTCCGTGCTGTTTAAATCTTATGATATATAATTATTTCCACTTTGTTCAAGTTTGTGCTCTCTTTTCTTAAAGTTTTCTTTAAAACCTTATGTCACTTTTTATGATGGCATATATATATTTCTTCCAGAGAAAAGAAAATAATATATGTACTTTTTGTTATATATATATATTTTATATATTATATATTATTTTTAATATATCAACAATTTGTTAAAACTCGTTGCGCCATTTTCAGGGTTTTTTCCATTGCTATAGTTCTATCTGATGCCGTTTGGTATTTTGTAATAATTGAATTTTCCATTGAAGTTTGTGCCCTTAATACCATTTCTGAGTATTTTATAGTACTTATATTTCTTGTAGGGAGAAGAAAATGAGTCGCGCCAGTGCGTTAAAGGTGTTAGCGTACGCAATGACCGGTGGTAATGGTGGTGATAACTGCTCGAAGTTTGTGGATATATTGGGCTTGAAAAGTGCCTTCCCCCTCTTCATGAAGGTTAGTAGTTGAGAAGCTTGGTAGCTAAGTGTATTTTATTGTTTAGATTATTAGTATTATCATAGTTATCTATTTATGAACCCACCTTGTTTACACACACGCACGTACAAGAAGCGGGTATAGAGCGTAATATCGTTTACCCTGAATCAAAAAAGAACTACGATGTTGTTTTCTAATTCCTTATAATGTTCATCTATGTGAAATGATTTTACATTTTTTTTGCTTCGAAGTTGTGCTTGACTTTTCATTTTTAGTCACCCAAAGGAAATCGTAAATCTGGAAACAGTAAAGAGAAATGTGAAGGTATTTTTTATGCTGCATTATTACATCTATTATTACATCTTACATCTTTTATTTTCGAAAAATATAATTAGATAATAAATTACTAGAATATCTGTATTTATATGTGGAGATGATGCTCTTTTCTCGGCCATTTCATTGTGTTAATTTATATGTGGAGATGATGCTCTTTTCTCGGCCATTTCATTGTGTTAATTTATATGTGGAGATGATGCACTTTTCTCGGCCATTTCATTGTGTTTATTTATATGTGGAGATGATGCACTTTTCTCGGCCATTTGGCTATAGTTTTGTCGCTTCAATTCAGTTTTCTTGCCCGAAATTGCAAATTTTTGAGTTGATAGCAAAAATAAATATTATTTTTCTTATTTTTTTTTTAGAGCACGTTTGTTCTATACTGATGTCACTGTTCCGACACGTATCGGGAAGTAACCGTTCCCGATTGGTACAAAAGTTTGTGGAGGATGATCATATTAAGGTAAGCTTAATATAAGAAAAATGTTATATTCTTGAAAAATAATTTTTGTTTTTTTGTTGACAAAGCGTCAATGGATGTTTTTAACAAAACTTTATCCATTTTCTAAAAATATAATATTATAAAAAATTACTAGAAAAACTTTATCCATTTTTTCAAAATGATACAGGGAGAGAGATTCCGATAGTGATACCTTTTTTTTATTTTCAACATGGTTAATTGATTTTGGAATTTTTTCTCTTTTTTTTGTACCGAACTGTTTGTAGCTACTTAAATGCTAAGTACAAGGATAAATGGTGGTTGATTTGCACTAGTTTTGCAAAAAACAACTGATCGTTTCCAAAGGAATGAGAGTGGAATCACATGAAAAATATTTATCTTTTAACTATAAGTGAGATGGGATAAAAAGATAGCGCGGTCTTTACGAGTAAAATTCTAGCTTCTCCATTGTTCTATCCTATTTCTATTTTCTATTTTTGTTTCTAATATTTTTTTCCCATATTTGCGTGTCTGTAAAATTCTTATTTGTTTTTTTATTAGCATTATTTAGACTATTTATGACATGAAGATATTTTGTTCACTCTTAACACCCCCTGCACATTGACGATTTTCTAAAATTTTATGCGCACATTGATAGTTTGTTCAAGCTGAACTGCTTAAACTAGAATATTTAGATATTTTAATGTTCATGGCTTTATACGTACGATGATCCTTTTTTCACACTATTCGCTCTATACTTGTTTGTGATATATTTCTCGTATCAAATATTAAGATGAATTTTAACAAACATTTATATATTTTTTTTTTTTGGTAAAAGTGACCACTGCTAGAATTTAAGAAATAATTTTAATGTCTGCATTACTGTCGCACGCTGACTTATAATTACAAAAATAGACTTTTCTTCTTTTTTTTCTTTTTTTTTGCTCTATCTTAATTTTATTGCTTTGCCCCTGGTTTCACTGAAATTACCATGCTGTTACACTTTAGATAGATCGCTTGATGGAATTGTATTTCAAATACCAAAGGCGAGTACAAGACGCTGATGCAAAAATTGAACGAGAAAGAGATGTAAGAATTTTTATATAAGCAATGAATCCCTGACTAGTTATAACTTGCTATAATTCCTATGACAAAATCTATGTTACTTAGCAAATGAATTATTGTCGCTCACTAAAATATAAATTAATGAATACCGTTCAAAAACTTTGAATAAGTGAGTTACAAAATGATCTGCAACATTTTAGAGTAATATTCAATAGTCTCTAAATTGGAATAAGGTGAAGTTCTATGTTCAGAATTCTTTTTAAAAGTCAAAAAGATAAAAAAAAAAGTGAGGCTTGTGCAACTTAAATGTCTGAGTTTTATTCGAAAGTCGCCATTTTGTTTAAAGATCAGTGTCATTTACAATGTAAGTATAATAATGAAAAAGGTAGCTAAAAAATCGAGATTTGGATTTAAACGTGGTATGTTCAAGTCGCATATCTGGATCTCTGTTTCGCCTTCAACTTCAGATAATCTTAATCTTAATTTTTATCAAAAAAAATTTAGATAACTTATTTTCATTTTTGGGTTGTCTAGATGCTAGAAGAGCAAGGAGAAGAGATTGACGAATCCCTAGAAGACGAGTTTTACTTGAAACGTTTAGATGCTGGTTTATTCTTGTTACAATCCATCGTGTGTATCATGCTCGAAGCATGTTGTTCGGGCGTGGCTTCGGTAAGTTTTTTTTTTAATTGCAAATCACGCTTTTTGACACATTTTTAATCTACAAGTCGTGACTCTACATACTTACGTAACTTCCAAATCACACTTCTGCAAATATAACTTGTCTGAAAATCGCACTTCTGCATATATAACTTGTCTGTAAATCGCACTTCTGCAAATATAACTTGTCTGTAAATCGCACTTCT
>JAUELD010130248.1:0-31122 GCA_031471615.1 Aglantha digitale | reverse complement strand
AGAATTTGAAACTGTGAAACATGAAATTAGCATTCTTGAACTGGTTATCAATAAGACATATTTCACCTTATTTCAAATTCAAATAAAGAATTAACAGTTTTTTTTATTATTATTAATAATAATAACGTAAAAAAACTACTTGATTGAACTGTGACAGTTTCCTTAAATTTGATAACCAAGAGCGATGCATTATCAAGAGTATCTCAATTTAGGAATGTAAAAAAAGGCGTTATAAATAGACTATTTAAGTTTGCCAAACCTTGTATTAAAAGCCTTTTTCTCTACTGTTTTGCGTTCAAAAGTCACCAACCTTTTTTATTAATTAAAACAGATATAACATGAAATATAGAATATACATAGGTGTCATTGGAGGTATTACGTAACATTGTAAACTGTTAAAGCCCTATTATATATCGCGAACCTGGGACTAACTCTCAAAACATAGACTGTATTGTAACTTGACCAAGATATTTATATTTGCACCATATTTAGTTTGGAGTTTATAGACTAGAAAAACCATAGATTTAACTGGGGGTGGCAGACTGGACAAGAAACAGATGTGCTTGAAATGACCTTCTTTGAGCACTCATACTGAACTTACTGGTGTATATATGGTGATATATGGTCTTAGAATTTTCAGTACATTAAACTAGAATAACTACTTGTCTATTCTACCCGCCCCTTTAGTCACACCTATTTACAAAGCAACAGTCTATAGCAACTGAAATGCATAGGAAACCTAAAAGATAAAAGTTCCATTGTATAGTTAAAACATTATTATAAGGAGTTGCACAATCTTATCTTAAAATACATCGACAGTGGAAGTTTTAAACCTAATGCAATCTTTACTAAATATCAAAGTGGTTTATTGAGCAGACAGACAAGTTGTTGAACAACAACTAATAGCAATAACCAAATTTGAAAATTTAGCAATGACTTGCTTATGTTTTGTCATAGTAAGTTTTAATCAATTTAAAAACTTCAAGGATTATTAGGTAAACATATTCTTTGTAGCTGCTGTCTATAATTCAGTTATATTTCAGAGAAAATAGAAGATAAAACAACTTAGGAGTTAGATATATAACTAGTAGATGTAAAGAAAGTTCTTGTGATTTCTTAGAATAAGTAAAATGAATAGCTGTAGATTCGAATTAATAAAAGTAGAACAAATCTGAATTTTTTATTTCATATTTGGTACATTATTAGGTAATATTATAATATAATCATGCATTTTATTTCATGGGTTTTTTTTCCAATTAAGCTGGAAAAAACAATAAAATTAACAACAGTTATATATTCAAGATTAAAGGGTGGGAGATTTTTACATTTTTGGTCATTTTTCTTTGGAAGTAAGGCTTATAGTGGTATAGCGGTTATACATTATTCATAAGTCATTAGATCCTTTCCTTTCTTTTATAGTCTTCTTCTGCATCTTTATTATTCCCTTATATATATATTCATTTTTAACAACTATATGATTACATCATCAAAGTATGTTTTTAGTGCTGTTTAATTATGTTTTTTTATAATAACAGTAGTTAGTCGTTAGTAGGTTCTTTGAGTTTGATTGACAAAGATTATTCTTTTCTTGGTTGGAAAAGTTTAGTTGCCAGGTTATTCTATGGTTATACTCAGGTTTATAGTCTTCGAAAACAATTAACCTATAAACAACTTGGTCTAGCTTAAACTTTTCAACTAAGTATTAAAAACGATTATTATAAAAGATGCAATTTGCTTATATCTTGGAATTAATGTATTATGGTTTTTTGATTTCAAATTTATCATAAAGTTCAGATAATGCATTACAATTGCCGAAAATATGGACTTCTCTATTTTTTTCATTTTGTTGCATCTTAGACATAGTAGGTTATGGTGTTGGTGGTAAGTTTTTTTTAGCTTGGATTGGTCGTTATTTTGTTAGGTTTCGTTAACTTTCTTTTTTATGTTGTTTATTGCTCTTTTGTTCCAATGTTCTTGTTTAATGATTTTTATGTTATCTGTTGTTATTTCGTATTTTTACATGTTCTCTTTATTTTATTGACTATATTGTTGTTGTATGTTGTCATTTGAGCGTTTTGTGATTGTAAGTTGTTCATCCTAACTATCGAGTAGTTTCCGAACATATTTGATTTGATTTAATTCTATTAAATATATTATTGATAATTATCCTGTCTCTGTGTGAAAATTGCTGGTTTAAGGGTTGATTTAGGTACCTGTAGTATTTAATGCTCTTAGTTGAATTTGTCCTAATTGTTTTTCATTTTCTTTAGAAAGAGACAATAGCTCACAGGCATAAGTTATTGAGGATACTATGCATGTTTTGAATAATTTTAACAAAGATTTTTATATTTTGTAAAACTTTATCTGATGTTGTAAATATGCTCATTTTTTTTAAAAATATGCTCCCTATAACAGTGATGCATGCAGAACCTTTTTTGGGTCATCAATTTTACTCATGTTTACCTGTTTACTTATTTCAGTGGCTACCAAAGGCCATTTCAATACAAAAGCAACATTATTTAACACACTTGTGCCATGTAAAATAAAAGTTTGTCTAAAAATAATAATTATTTAAAAGCATTCTATTGAAAAAAATGATGTCAATAATACATCATTACAAAAAAAAATCTATCAAGTAAGTATAGCGTTATTAGGTAAAATACTGATTTAGTATTAATTTAATATTTTATAGTGGAGACATAAATATATTTTTTCATGTTTTTATCTTTTTCGATTGTAATTTATTTTTTTGCAAAGTTTTGCTATTTTTTTTTTTGGGGACATTGATTTGGGTGCCCATTGGGGTTCACTGCTATGAAATCCTACCTGGATGCGTCCCTGTATTAATTAAAAAATAGTCTTTTTTGAAAATATTTCAAGAACTCTTACTTAGATTTTTTTGATTTCTTGTGAGAAGTTAGGCAATAATAAGGGCTTTCAAATTCACTTGGTTTTTCACCTAAAAAGTCAATGTTGGCCCTATTAAGGGGTTTTTTGAAAATATTTCAAAGGGATCAAAAGGTCAATTTTGGTAATAAATTATATTATTGGCAATAATATGCATTAGGTTTTTTACCCCAAAAATTTCTTATTGTTGTATAATTAGGATCTAAGCTCACTTTAAACTTAGTTTTCTCACCCTTGATTGAAACTGTTTTTAGTATAGGGAGTTCAATAGTCATTCTTTCTTGTTGTTATTGCTTCAACTTGCCTTTTTTTAACATTGATGTGGTTGTTGAGTGTCATGTCATTTGTTAATGTCTCTCTTAAGTACTTGTACGTTGTTAGTGTTCGTTGTATTTGGGTTTCACTATCAGCTATTAGTCCTTTTTCTGTAAATCATAATAAAAGCTATGGAACTGCTTGGGGATTGCAAGTTGTTTACAGTGATTGATCAATCCTTTAGTGTCTCTTTTAGCAGCAATCGGCAATGGTTCGTTATATTTTCTTGGAATTGTGATGGTGGTGGTTATTGATCATCAAGTAAAATTCTCTATTTTGTAAATTTACTAGTGTTTTCTTTCAAATAGGTATAAGGTTATTTATAGTTTTTTGTACAACTAATTTTCAGAAGTAATTTGAATACAAATGGCTTTAACTATACTAATACGATATATACTATGACTTCATAGAATTTTCAGTTAAGAAATAAATATTAATACTTATTCACTGAGTTAGTTCTAACTAGTAATTTCCTAATTATTGTTTTTAACCATATTGACACAAGTTGAAATCAACAATACTGTGATAATTGGAAATTGACTACTTAGTTCTTACTACATATTTTTACTGACTGATAGGATTAAAAATTTTATTAGAAAATAGCTCTAAAACTAACATAATACCTTTGTTTGTCCAATATCAACTGTTTGCCAAGGAATATCAAGATTGTACTTGTAGAGCATGGAGCTTCTTGTCCACTTACCTGTTTTCTTTTTTCTCTTCAAACTATTGCTTATTTATTGAGGAGATTTAGGTAGTGGTACCTTCCTACCATATCAGTTTGAAAATTCAGAAAATATTCTTGATGCATTGAGTAAACCACAAACGTTTTTCTCTCAAAAGCAGTCCCAATCAGTGTTCTCCATTGATAAGGATGGTATATTGAGATTCCTTTTTTGCTCCTCTCGATGACAAAATGAATGCAATCATTTTCTTTTTGAGTCTGTCGTCTTTTCAAAAAAAGACAATGATATAGATTTAATGTTATCATATTCATTAAGGCTAATGACATCATTTCTATAATAAATTAAGTTGTTTTTTTGTTTTGTTCAGGACAATTATCAGTAAAGAAAGTTACGTTGACATGGTTTCAACAATTCAGTTCAACTAACTTCATCAGACAGCTCAATATTTCATTTGATACCCTTTTTGTGATATATCCTTGTTTTGTGGCTTGATCAAAACAAGTTAAATTGTACACAGCAAACATACTGTTAGACTAAAATTCTGAATTTTCTCCTAAAGGTGTCTGGAGAACCTTTTGAAGATCAAAAACAAAGCATTTATCAGTTGGAGATTTTATTATAGCATCTTTAATGGATTGTTTAAGATTACGAGCAATTACCTTGTTAGTCATGTGTATAAGAGGTATTTTATTATTTTTCATCTGCAGTTAAATTCTGATAAGTGATTTTTTAGCCTTTTAAGCCTTTTTAGTTTCAAAAAAAACTCTTCGATACGAGCATAACTTTTCTCAACATTTAATCTTTGCAACTTTGTCATATTAAGATTTGAGCTAAAAGTATACTCATTTTGTTTTCTCTCTTGTGTAATGTGACCCATTACTGGAAAACTTTTGATGGGTTATTTAATAGTTCATCTTCGCTCAATTTTCGACCTGCTGCGCTGTTTGTTGAGCGAATATCTACTTCTACAATCCCTGTAATATTATCAATCTTCTTAACACAATTCCTAGCAAACTTCTCACCAATCCCAATGTATTTAAAAACATTGTTTTACAAACAATGACTTCTCCTTATTGGTGTGAAAAACATTTTTTTTTTGGCTTTGGCTTTGAATCTTGAATATTATTAACTTTTTTTCTAACGCACCATTTATTTTTTTTTCAATATTATTACGAACAGACTGTTTTTGCTTTTCTGTGTCACGTAAATCCCAATATGAATCATATTGAATTTTGACTTTCATTTTCTGTTATAAGGGTAGAACACTTATTTCTGCAGTTTAACTGACAAGGTTCTCTAATACGTCTTGCTGGAACTCTTACTTTCATTATTTTGGTTTCGTTAAGTGATGCCTCTTGCACGTTGATCTTTCCTTTTTGCTAACTAAGCTCCTCTGGTAATCTTTTTCTTTTCTGCCTCTTTCAGCTTATTTTGCATCTTTTTCATCCAAAGCCTTACTAGTAGGCTCAACTGTAATTCAGATGATGAGTTTCCACATAACTTTGCATCAGTTACATTCCATATTATTCAAGTGCCGGTGTCCCAGCTTATTACCTCCATTGCATAAATATTTCTGATCAGGAATTTCGCTTCATCAGGTTTCAGTTAAGTGCTATGTACTAAAATTGTTTGTAGCAGAATCAACAAATCTGCAAGGAAGAATTTATTGTTTTTGTAGTAAAGATAGTAGGTATCGTTGTTAGCAGAATTTGTTTGTTCAGACTTTATTTTAATAAATCAAATAGTTATAAATTGGTAGTTGTTTGAAAAATAAAAAGATGGCAATATTATTATTTTATATTATAAATATGTACAGCAACACATTTATCATGGAATAACTGATCCATTTATCACGTCCACCTCTTACTTTTACTGCTCTATGCAATCTCCCATCATGCCAGTTTTCTCCAAATACTTTAAATGATCACCTCATAGTTCTTTTTAAAAGAAAACCAACACTAAATTCTTTGATTGATACTCTTTATTTAAATTATAACTCTGAAACCCTCATCTTGATATATTTCATAAATATATTTGATGCATATTTCATTACAGCTAAACTTAACTTCTACAGACAAAAGAAGAAACTACTTTTTATTATGATGCTTTACATTCTTTTTTAATTGTAAGAAAACAATGCATTTTAAAAGAAATATGCTATTTTTGCAATTGTCTTTAGCCCTAATGAAAGAAATTGTACTTGAGGCCTTTGTAAACTTGTATGGTTTTGAAACATGAAAGGACTTGAGGCTTGTAATGGAGTTGAGGCCTTTGTATATTGAAAACAGGTTTTTATAAAACATTAAGTCTGGTTTTGAGTCATCTGGAAATGGACTTAATGCCTTCATAATAACATTCTAAAAAGTTGCAGAATTATCTCTAGTTTTCATAAAGTACAAAAAGTCAATTTCAAAAAAATGGACTTGAGGCCTTTGTATCCTAAGGTAGCGTAATATAAAAAATGTATTTTTACCCCAACAACATTTGAAAAGCCAGGTCTAAACCTTGAAGAACTACAAAACTTGGAAAAATTAAGTATTCCACTCTTACAGATTAAGTCTACCTGCCTAACTTAAACTGCTAAATCTAAATAGAAATAACAGTCAACACAAGTTTCCTATCCATGAATAGTCTTTCTTTTATGCTGTGTAATCGGAACATTCAAATAATTTAATTTTACAAACAATCTGACATTGGTAAATTTATGAAAATAACAAAATAAATGATGCCTTTTTAAAGAAAAAAGATTCTTTGCACAGAGAGATTCATCTTTCCAACCCTTATATAGGGTAAAGATATAGTAACCATTGATTTGTGGTTGTTTAACAAAAATCTCTTAATTAACCTACAAGGATTCAAAGATCACTTTGGGATCTAAAGACATATGCAAATTTCTATGGAAGGTGCTTTTTTATTTCTTTCTCTATAAAAAGTTGGAAACTCCTACAGATATTATTACAACTAAATTCTTTTCTAAATTGTCTATACCTGGGATTTTTTAAAGCATTTTCTACCACTGGTATCTACCACAATTACCACTGGTATCTACCACAATCCTGAATTGAGTTTTGAAACTAAATCTTTTGAGAAAATTCTTTTTACCATTTATTTATTATAAAAACTCCCTTTTAACATTTAAACATTCCTTTTAAACTTATATTTAAAAAAACTGCTTAAACAACCTGCTTATATTCACAAATAATGGCAAGTTTTTATTTACTTTCAAAATATCTTATTTGATATCTGTATTTTTGTGAAAAGTACATTTTTAGTGTTTCAAATGAAAAATCCCAGATAACAGATAAACAGTCCCACATTTACAAACATTTTTGCCAATTATTTTGAAAATTACACTGATAAAGTTTGTGCTACTTAGACCACTTGGAAATTGATAGTGTAATCAAAGAATGTAAATATGAGTATGGAAAATATTTCTACTTATTAATACTGTACAATTCTTTTGTTTTTCGAGCTCATGTTCTAATAATATTCAATATTTGTGCCTTACTATTGCACTATTTTACTTTAGTTGAATTAATTTTCGTTATTATGAAATATTATTTTTTTGCTAAAATCACTATTATTGTAATAACATTAATATTGTTTTTAGTAATAAAGCAAGATGAAATAAATTTGATGTTTATATATTTGATGTTTTACCAATGTTAATACGTATATTTGTGGAGTGATTTGCACTTATTTCAAACAATACTCATGAAATTATTATGTCAATGTTTTTTTTAAAAAATAATTGTTTCTGTGTTTAATTGTTAAAATGTTATCTTGGGTTTCCACTTTCTAATCTCTTTGTGTGTTTCAGCACAGTAACAGTATATAAAGTATTTATTATTGTTCCACGAAAACAATGCTGGCAACCTGCAGCAACTTTTTTCATTTGTTTTCTGTTTCATTCATTTTGTGTTTATTGCTAGAAACACTGGATTCAAGTAAGAGTAATTTTATTTCATTAATTCATTAATTATATTTTTACATATTAAATGGTATGTAAATGTAGTTTCACTTTGAATTTCTCTTTATCAGATACTTTATTCTAAGATTTTTATACATGAATATATATGTTATATACACAGTGTATAACTGCCAGTAAAATATGAGAAACACATAGCATATATATGATATGCTATATTACACCTGTTACTGTGGGAATTATGCACCATGATAAAAAGAATAAAAAAGCATCAAACCGGTAGTTACTATTGAATTATATTTATTGATCCATTTTTTAAACTTAATTTTTAGCACTTGACATTTACAGCAGAGAAGAAGAACAAAGAAGGAATATAAAAAAGTTTATTCATTGTTTTTTTGTTTTGGTTAAGGTTAGAACAAACTTGACAAATATCTCTGAGAGAAAACAGAGTGTAATTTCCAAGAAAAAATGTAATTCGCTAAGGTATTACATATAGTAGTCAGCAGATTATCAAAAATATTATCAGCAATTCATAAATAACACATGTTTCACATCACTATCATCTACTCTAGATAGCTACTCAACTCACATCTATCAAAATCTATCCATGAAACTACCTACTTGAAACACATATTACACATCTTTTTTAATCCAGGGGTTTAAAATGAAATTGAAAACCAAATATCATTAGTTTATTTGTTTTGTTTACTTAAAAAATTACTATAAAAAACATGAATATTATGAAACTTATTAAAAAGATTTCATCTTAAAAGCATGTTTGAACAAAATTCTTAGTTTCGTTTAATAAATGATATAAAACGAGATAAAACAAGAACATTATAAAAAATTCTAAACAAACCTTTTTTTCGCAAAATAGAAATTTCCTATCCAATACATACGGACGATTTGTATTTTGCAAAAACTTTTCCATTTTCATTTTCCAAATTAAATTCGAAAAGTTGGCTTAAAATTCAAATCTAATTATTTTTGTCAAACACATATCACCTATTAAAAACATACTGCAATTTGTATTTTGCGAAAACTTTTTATTTTCAATAAATTTCAAAACAATATTTTTTATCAATATTTTACATAAATTTTTACTTTCATTCATATTTACAGGTCCATATCCAATTGCCATATATCTTTTTTAATTTTTTTAACGTAGCTGACAACTGCTCAGGTGACATAAATGTTGTTGTAGAACATTTGACATCACTTTTATTATTTTACTTGCTTTTGTTTTAATAATTTTTGAATAGACTCTCCAAAGTCATTCATTTTAGCTCTATCAATTTTTTTATTATTATTAAGTTCAGGTTCTAAAGGTTTATTTTTCCTCCTGAAATTTTATGTTAACAACGTAATATAAATATCACTATTAACTACATTTTAAGTTTATTTTGTCCTTCAAATAAGATTTTTCTAGCAAAAATACGACCCCCTGAATTGTAGATGAAGTTAAGGAAATTATACATCAAGTTCACTTGATGCTATATGTTATGTTTTTGAAAGCACATAAATATTATTGTTGAACGTTTATTTAGTTTAATTTCTAAATAGATTTTATATTTGGGGCATTTTTTGAAAAAATGTTAATAGAAATTTACTGTGGAATACAAAGAAAACAACTTAGTGTTCTTTCTTGTGAAAAAATGTGAAAAAATACGAAATGTTTTCGCAAAATACAATAAGGCATTATTGGACGATTTGTATTTTGCAGACTATTATTTACAGACTATTCTGATAATTTTATTAAATTTTAGCCTGGAGACAAGTAAGATAAAAGTTTTCTCTAGGCTTTTATGTAATGCTTTACTATAAACTCATATTGACTATACTTGTATAATTTGCTTGGTATATACCTAATTTTTTGTTTATCTCTACTACCATTCTTTTGTATGATATAAGTAATTGTACATACATGTTTTCACTGTTTTGTAAATTACACTACTACACTATTAAATAAAACTTTCTTACTTATGTTGCTTAAGCTACATAATCTGCTCTTTCGTATTGTTTATCTTATATTGAGTGATTTAAATATAAAATATAAAGCTAACTAAATTCTACTAGTTACTTCATATGAGAAGTTTATTTCAACAAGAACATCCTGCTTCTGTTATTAGCTAAAAAGCAAATAATTATGTGCATCTGGTAGTATTATTGAATTTGAATATTGAATTATTTAATTTTCTTATATTTTGCTTTTTTCCATGCATGGATTATTGTGATGGCTATCTATCACTCAACTACAACTGCACTAACTATTTAGATTAAGTCCTGCAAACACATGGTTAATCACACCCTTCAGTTTTAAACATATTCAGTCCCCAATTAGAATTTTAGTCCTTCCCAGCTAATCAGTAGTCCCGCTTCTTTTTAATACCATTTTCCCAATTTTGACAAGAAATCCCCCTGAAATTTGGAGAATATTGATTTTCCAAGTTAAGAATTGAATTGAGATTGCTGGGTAGAGTTGTGAATACTTTATGCACCATTATTTCTTACATGCCAACATAATTTGATGACAGATTGTATAATCTAATAACCATAAAATTAGTTATTGTTTTATTTTAGAGGATTAACTACTTAAAAAAACTCCTTTTTGAAGACAACAGTTAAATCTTCCACCATTACTTCGAAGATTACCAGTATTTTTAGGAGGGTTGCTGCTGGAGGACTTGTAAGTGCAATATATAAAAGTATCTACAACAAAGGCTTTTATTTGAAGACTTGGCTACTTAGAAGTTTTAAAAATGTTTTTTTTTATTTCATATTCCAGACATATAGGTATATATATATATATTTATATATGTTCCAGGCCTTTATATAGCTGTGCACCAGCAAAAACGAAAGTTGTCTTTTGTCACAAATTATTTTTGTTTATTTCAATGATAATGTAGTAAAATTTAACAAACCAAGTGTAGAATTGGATTTTGGCACAAAATTAATGATGAAGGTCCAGTGTCAATAAGATGAATGGCTAAATATATACAAACATTATTTATGAGTATGTATTTGCTTTACATGTTTATTCTTTTATAGAGCCTTAAGCCTCCTCAGATTGTGACGTCTGCGTTCATTTTCTGGGATACATCTTATGCTGGAATTAGCTAACACTTGCTAAGCCACATAAAGGTAATATTGGTATAATCTAAATTTATTCTTTGTTAGTGGTTAACATTGGTAATTTGATAATAAGTCATCTTAAAAAATAATTTCTCATCAACAAATTTCTACCAACTGTTAAAATCTGTCCAGTTCAAGCCAATGACATTAAGAATTAAAATGCTGCAAGGTTAAGTGTGTGATGTCAAGTCAGTCATCCTGTACCTTAGGATGAACCAGTGCTTCATCAATGAATGTTGTTAATCATTTTAATGTAATGAATATGTGCTCTTTGTAATTTACAGCGCATCGTTGAGTCACAATGAAGTTCACCAATGTTCATACAGGCTCAGCTGTTGACATATGTAATGATGATATGAATATGAAAGATTATATTCAGTCGAAAATCAACACAAACATCAGGGAAGATAAAGATGATCCCTTTTTCGTTGTTGACTTTGGAGATATTATTAAAAAATGGAAAAAATTCCATCAGTGGTTACCTCGTGTTGAACCGTTTTATGGTATGTATGTCAGTATTTAATTGACTTCACTTCGATTAATTGTCTTTTTATAAAAGATGTTTAAATATATACAGTAATCAGATATATCATATTTCATATATATCATTTTCAACTGTCTAAACCATATAAGATGTCCCAAGTATGTTCAATAGAAATGAACAAGCACTTTATTTCAGTACGTTCGAGTGATCATCATATATTAATTTATCTAGCAACGCCTATTATTTAATGTATTTTTTGAAAACCAAAACTTTTTATTTACAAATTGATTACATTTATCTGACTAATCTAAACGAAACCATTTTTTGCTTATTCTTGGTATTAAATTATATATAGAATTATTATTTTATATAGCCATAAAGTGCAATCCTGACCATGGTATAGTGTCGCTTCTAGCAAAGCTTGGAGCTAGTTTTGACTGTGCAAGTAAGAATGAGATGAAACAGGTGCTAGATATGGGTGTCAGTGCAAACAGGATTGTGTTTGCTAATCCATGCAAACAAGCGTCTTTTATCAAGTAAGAATTTAAGTTTTTATCTTCTTTAGTACAGCAACAAAACATTTAATACACCTGTTCATTCCCCCATGAGAAATAATACAGATCAAGAAATTATCTATTTTAACTTCTTATCATGCCAAGTAAAATTTCATATAACTATTCAGTATTTTAGAAAATTAAGTCAAATTTTTTAGTTCATAAAAATAAAATTCTTTGGTATGGATGGGCGTATTTACTTTGTGTTTTCTCCATTTTAAAGAATACTTGTTTGTATTCATGTTAAGAAAACAGGTGTGTTTTCTAATTAAATGCTTTTAAAGGTATATGGGAATTTATGTCTTCACCTGCTTTTACTATTACAATAGGTATGCTGCTAATCATGACGTGAAAATGATGACATTTGATAACGAGCATGAACTCTACAAAATAAAAAATCATTTTCCTAATGCGGAGATTGTGATCCGTATTCAAGTAGATGATTCAAAATCGCTATGTAAAGTAAGGCGTTTTCTATAGAAACCAGGCTAGTTTTCGCCATCATGGTTAGTTAGTCAATGCAAAAGAAATATTTCAAATATAACTTTACTGCTTAGTCCTGGTTATTACACTTTTCCCAGAATCTGTTTAAGCTATGAAATTAAAAACTACACACGTTTAGCCCCACCGTTTAACCGACCACTTTGTTCAAGAGTGATCAACCTATGACATCATTATAGAAAAATTGTTTAAACTTTTAGCTTGGTATTAAGTTTGGTGTTGCGCCATCAAAAGCAAAGAATTTGTTAAAAATCGCAAAGAATTTAAACCTAAATGTCATTGGAGTTAGGTGAATACTTACTGTTTTTTGATATTATATGGATGTGTTTACATACAGCTACTTTTTCATATTGAACTGCACCAAGATTAAACAAAGTTTGTCACAGAAATAACTGACTTCTTTTGTTTAGCTTTCATGTCGGCAGTGGATGTTACAGCGCGTCACTGTTTTACGATGCTGTTAAACTTGCAAGTTCTGTGTTTAAGAATGCTGTAAGATTATTTTGATACGACTTATTATTATAGTAAATGCTAATGTTTATTCATAAGGGTCACAAATTACTCGATTCATCAAAAAAAAAAATTCAGATGTACATTGATTAGTTAGTGCAATAGCTGGACGTTATTTGTTCATTTGTTCTACAGAGATTTTGGTTTATAATGTTATTGCGAAGAATTCTTGTTTCTACTGAAGCAGGGTTAAAAGGTCAAAATATTTTGGAAAGGTTTCAATTTCAATCTGGGCCAATTTTTGTATGATAGTTTTAATCAGACAGTTTTTGAAACATACATTATAATTTGATGGTGGACTGTTTTTGTACTGTTTTTCGTTACTTAAACTTACTTGTGCTGTTGTATAATGCTAAAGTATGTGTTGTTGATATAACTAGAAAGATGTCGGTTATACATTTACGTTGCTTGATGTTGGCGGGGGCTTCCCTGGAACAGATGTAGATGATATCACCTTTGAAGATGTAAGGAGGAGTTGAGTACTAATACTTTAATCATGCTTTCAACCAATCCTCAGTCATGTTGTTGAAATTTCACTCTTTGTGTGTATAAATACATTATACTGATCATTTATAGACAGCCACTGAGTTAGCAAGTGGTCTCGATGAGTTCTTTCCAGCATCAACAGGTGTTCGCATCATTGCTGAGCCGGGGAGGTTTTTCGTAGCATCGGCACTCACTCTGGTGTGCAACGTCACGTCTGTGCGTGAAATCGACAACAGCACAGAAAAGTGCACAGACAAGCAAGCAGCTAACGATTACATGTATTATTTGAATGATGGAGTTTATGGCTCGTTTAACTGCATTTTATTTGACCATCAACATCCGATTCCATACTCGTTGAGTAGCAATAATGATAAAAATGAGCAATTGTTCTCTTGCAGTGTGTGGGGTCCTACATGTGATTCGCTTGATTGCATAACTAAGTCTACCCAGTTACCCAAGGTAAACGATTTCGTCGCAGTGTTTACTTCGTGTCACATTCGATTTTGGAATACCGGCTTTGCCGAAAGTGTTTTTTTCTGATTTTTTGCGTGAAGAACGGCATTGATACGGAAAAAAAAGTGACGGTAAATTGGGCTAAACTTCTCTTTCCCTTGTAACTCAAGAACCTTGTATTAATTTTGATTTTTTGGATGAAGAAGATAGGCATTTATAGAAGGGGAAAAGGGACAGAAAAATCTTGTTTTCCCCGAATTGGGGTAAACTGGGGCAAATAAAAACACTTGATTTTTTGCATGCTAAATATTCTTTACATGAAGATAGGCATTCATACTGAAGAAATGTGACAGAGCCCAATTTTTCTCATAAAATCTTGTTTTCCCAAAATTTTTCCCAAATTGGGGTAAAAAAAAGATATCCCCCCTGTAACTCAAGAACATTTCATCAGATTTTCTAATTTTTTGTCCAAAGTAAGAGGCAAGTCTTAACTTAACTGCTGAACCGTTCACGTTCATTAGCTTTCACTATCTTCTCGTGTGGGTATGAAGGATCCTAAAGTTTTGTTTTGACATAAAAGGTCAAAATTGAGCCGAATGTCATCACTTTTAATTTTTTTGATTTTTTGCTAAAAAAAACAAAAATATAAGGTACAAAGTCACATATCTGAAAATACTTGTTTGCTGATAATTTGGGTTAAAAGGTCAAATATGTTAAATAAGCTAGGATCATAAACGACAGTGACAAATAAGATAATAGCTTTAAAAGGTTAAAAAAATTCATTATATATCAGGATTTTTTCATTAAACAGATGCAAACACATAATATATATCCTGATATTTTATTGCCAAAGTTGCCGATTGTTTTTACCTTGCAAGATTAACCTTCTTTTATCTAATTTATGAGGATTGTAGAAAAATCGCAGTCAGCTTTCGTTTCTATTTTTTGGTTTCGCAAGTAGTCGAGGGGAACATTCATCATACCAGTTTTACATAAATATCATTTTAATTTACAGTCTTTAAATACGTGCAAGTCTTAAAATTAAATAAATTTATATTACGTATTTTAGCTTAACATTGGAGATTGGGTTGGTTTTGACAACATGGGGGCTTACACATGCGCTGCTGCGTCGAGATTTAATGGCTATAACTTAGCTACCCTCGTGTATATGTGTCGCCGTCATCTCAGCGATCAGCTTGAAAGCAACTCTTTAAATCCTCTCCAGTCCCTCAAGAAGGTAAATCAGAAAATGGAAAAGATGGTCATTGCCGGGGGAGCCAATAACTTTTAATGGATTTTCTTCTAATTAATTATAAAACAAGGTTTTGTCGTTAAATGTTATAACATCATTTTTCATTATCTATCATTTTGGAATATTGTATCTAGTTTTGATCTGGCATACTAACTTTTATTTTTATTTCAAGTTTGTATAAAGTTATTATTATATTACTATATTTGAAGCGATCCTTAATTTTTATACAAAGTTTCTTCGAACAAAGAGTTTTTTTAATTGACATAGATATATATATTTTTGACCTCAAGGAAAATTTTAGGTAAATGATAACAGTTAAAAAGTGGATTAGTTTATAAAAGAATGCGATGTTAGAGTTTGCCACTGAATTTGCCACTCTCAAGACTCTCTAACGAAGCTGGGTTAAGCAATCATTTATGTATGCATTCCCTTCATTGTATGTGTCAAAATATCCTAATGATAGAATAGATTTTTATTTTAAATGGTTGATTATATCCAGTAGTATTCAACATGTTCATGATGATACCTTGATTAAAAGAGTATTTAATTTTTTTACATGTAATACAATTTTAAACATATCCACGTTTTCTTTCTTTTCTTTCCATTTTTCTATATTAACCCAACTCAGGGGCTAGAAAGATGTAATATCATAGAAATTACGGTCAAAGTGACAAATTATAAGATTGCCAGTTTCCCCCATGTATTTTAAAGGGTTTCGGTGTTTGGATAAAAAACCAGTACTCCATGCCAGATACTGTTACACGACATGACTACAACCAAAATACGTCTATTGTAATAAATTCTGTATCTTTTACTGTATCTGTTGTTGTTTTAAAAGAATGGGGTTGAAACTAATGTTTGCTTTTTGGGTTCTTAAATATTTAAATGTAGTAGAAACTTAATCTTTTTATCCGATGTACTGGATTCATTATATAATCCCGCATTCTACATAGTGGGTCTTGTGAATTTAAAATCAGGACTTTACTTCTACTTGTAATATGAATATATCGTATCTTCCCATATACTAGCTACTTCGTTCTTTTATTTAAAATCTAATAAACTTTTTACTGACGTAGTTTTTTTATTCATAATGATTAGTTAATAATTGTTGAAATAATTGAATTAACAGTATGGAAGTGATACGTCATTTGTGCATTGTAAGAAGGAGAACTATAATTCTTATAATGTCACAATGATCTTGATCAAATTAGTATAGATCTTACAGGGACTACAGAGGTTTTTTCAATCTCAAATAAAATAAGTAATATTCCACTGAAATAAACTCATTATTGAAGAGAATGTTGAGATTAGGGTGCTGGTATTAGAAACAGATATTGTATTGATGAGAAAAGGTTTTTGTTGTTACAAGATATTATCTGAAGTCAATCGATAGTAGCCACACAATGATATGGAACGTTATTGTACCTATGAAGCTTAGATGCATAAGGCTTTCGACTCATGTGATCGGAATGTTTTAACAAACTACCACTGTACGTATTGCAAGTTATAAATTTTCTCTACAAATTAAATCGGCTGTTATCTATTATGAAGATTTGGATTTTCTATCTCAAGTCAGCCAAATTATCTCCATTACTTTTACGTTACCACAGCCACATTCATCACTGAAGTTACAAACTTGGCACAAAGGTGTATTTAGTGGCATCATGGCATATCGAGATAACATCTTATTATATTAAACATCTATTATTATTTATACCCAATCTTACCTCGTTAGAATAGAATGTTGCGTGTTAAATATCGTCACAAAATAAATGAAATAGTTTAACATGACATATCTTTAAAGTTATTAAGGCATCCGTGAGAATCAACTATACGAAAACTCAAATGAATTTAATATCTAGTTTTTCTTTTACAAAATATATATTTTTAGCTCTTAATATTTATCCTCTTCTCATGAAGTTCAATATCAATTACCCTCTCGTTTAACTTTTTTCGGAAATATGCTAAATTTTTCACCATGAAACTACATAATGTAGTATCGAGCGGGCTGTTTATATGGTATGGTGTCTGTGGGCTAAGAAATTCGGCTTACAACTCAAAAGTGGTGTGTTCAAGTCCTACCTATAAACCACAATGTTGGGGTCAGCCAATCCGACATTTAAACAAACGCAATATATACTAAAACACTTTGGGTCGTCTAGTAGAGCAGCATCTGTGTTTTAACGATAACATTGAGTTGTGCCAGAATTAGCAAAGTGTACCTAAGCTATATAAATCAATTACCGACGTTAAATAAGCACACAAATCATAACATGAAAAAAACTACCCTCTCGCCGTGTTAAGTTTTCGATAAAATTATTCACGACTTAACTTCCGCGTCAACTATTAAAAATAAGTACGCGGTCAATTGGTCATAAGACCTAAACAGAACAGCCTGCGACATATTTCAAATTACCAGGATTAATCCTTTTAATTAAAATTAGTGTTTAGAATTAAAGATCAAATTATCAAAAGGGTTGTGACTAAAAACACGTTGAGAATGCAGTGTCGTTTGTACCGTTTTAACAATACATCTAACTAAATAACTAAGATCAATCAAGGTGAAAAAGTTTTTGTAAAGAAGTTTATACATTGACACAATCACTGATCAATTGAAAGGTAGCTTTGTGCTGTATTTAAATCATGCCTTTGACGGAGACGTAACTATCTAAGAAGAATTCTGATAATGAATCGCTATTGAATCTGACCTAAAAATGGTTCTTATCCGATTAAAGACAAAAAGTATTGGAATAAGAAATTCAAGTTTATCCTTTACTCCCAACTTTGTGAGATTATTTCCGCAAAGAATTGCTCAAGATTTATTATGATTCTCATAGGCACTAACAAATATGAAAACATGTCTTTACATTAGAGTGCAAAGTTTTGCAAAATAATTGCTAAACATACAATTATTTTGCACATTAGAGACTGAATAGACCTCCTTAGAGTCAAAACTTTACAGGGTTAAGATCTCAACATGTTCAGAGTTCACCAAACTAATGAGTAGAGAACTCTGAGATGTACATCAATCAACAATCTAATTCATCAGTTTAATACATTGGAAGTTTAAAAAGAAAAAACATTTTCTTTTCCAATAAACACATTTAGTATTAAAATAAATTAGCAATATCAAAAAATAACAAAATATGTACCTAGAGTATCTGGAAAAAAGAATGTTAAAACTAAATTAATCAATCAATGCATGCATGCATCTACAAATTAAAAGAAAATAATAACTGTTACCATCAAAGAAAAAAGCAGTCACTGCATCTAGATTTAGGATTTAATTAGGTCATAAGAACAAAAATATTTTTGTTTCTTATTTTATTTTTTCCAATTTTACTCAACCTGATGGTTATGGTTTTAAAACTTCTTATTTTTGCTTGACTCTTAGTTCTTATATTGTTCCTAATTTGATATTAAAAAATGAGGTTCAATTTCATATATAGGTTTCTTTCAAAATAACGAATGCAGTAAAAGAAAATTGCCAGAAGATGAGATCAAGGAAAATAAATAAAGTATAGAAAAATTCACACAAAAAATACATATTTGAAATTAAATTGACCCATTTGCTAAAAATAACCAAGATTTAACAATAAAGATTTAAGTGGGATAATAGGAAGATATTAAGAAACATTATTCTATAACTGAAACAATTTGCAATACAAAAATATACCTAACTGTTGTTAAACAAAATTATGTGATTTTTTCAAAAATAAAGTTCCACAAAAAAATACATAATAACACAGTGAGTGTATATATGTACACAATTTAAATTGAAGTAAATGCAGTATGATTAATAAAATCAATAAAACAATATAGTAATTTTTTTTTAGCAAAGACTGTACAAAATCTATAGCTATCACTGATAGAAAAATACATGTAAGTATAATTTATACAAAACCGTATCAATTTACAATAAAAAAATCAAGAGTTTTTAGTTTGTACGAATCAGTGTGTGTGTATATCATAAAAACCCATTGCCAATGATGTAGCTGAAGATGTGTGACGAATGTCATAAATACATATAAATTATATATATATTTAAGTAGTAATAAGGAAAGTCTAGTCAGTTATTAACTTTAGAAATAGAAATTTAGAAAAATGCTCCAGTAACAATATTTAATCAACATCCAGATTTTCCTTGCATCATATTAAGTGAAGCAGTTTGTGGTAGCTGTGTTCCTTTCAGTAAAACATCTCTTACTCCATTACAACCACTACAACAAGGGAAAAATGGTTGAAGTAGCACATAAAATATGGCACATATAAATCCAAGAGGCCAACATATGCATATCAACAAAATAAACCAAATAATGGTCCACATAGTCTTTTCACAGTCACCCATCTTTGTCTTACAATATGTAATAAAATAAACAAATTATCTAGCTGTAGGCTTGTTGTACTGTCTAGCACCAACAAAAACAATCACGGTTATGTTGATATTTTATAAAAATCATCAATTAGCCTGTTATCATACATATTTGCCTCTTCTGTCAAATTTAATTTAAGCACAAAATACAGCAATTTGTAGATACTATAAAGATGATTTGTAAAAAAATTTTGAATATAAACAATAGAATTTTTTTAAGCAGTGAAGAGAGATAATTTTTATGAAAAATGTTTTTATAAAGTGAGACTGTACTTTCGTAGGCTAGTAAATACACCGCCCATCTACTGATTCGTTAAAGCTCTTCTTACACTAAAAAAAAAATTTAGTTTTAATATTGATTATTTTTTGCAGTTTGTTTTGTAGAAACTCTTTACAGCATATATAATTTTAATATTTAAATGTTTTCAATCCTTTTTTTGTTATTGGAAATTAAGGGAAAGTAATCAGGCAAACTTAGTTTAGCTGCTAGTTTAGCAAAGCTAGCTTTAAAATGAAATTCGCGATGATTCCCATGAAAACAAGCCTTAGTAATAATACATAAAGCTAAGAAAAAAGCGTGGTCAAGTTTACTTTAAAAAAGTTACTATTGTTGTTAATAAAGTTATCTAGTTTTACAATAATTTTGTCTTGAATAACTAAACCACAACTCGAGAAAGAACTTCGATCCAATCTAGAAAATAATGACACTTTAAACATGTTTGAAACATAGGGTATTTGATTATCAAAAATTAATTATATATATATACATTATATACCATATACTGTATAATATTAGTGCATAAAATTCATAATAATGGCTAAGAAAGCATACGACTATCTTTTCAAACTTTTGCTGATTGGCGATAGTGGAGTTGGAAAGACTTGTCTGTTGTTTCGATTTTCTGATGATGCATTCAATACAACCTTTATATCAACTATTGGTAGGTAAATTTGTTGATTTGTTTTTTTGACAATTGGTTGAATAAATATTTAATTAGACAACTTTCTAAAACGAACAAAAGAGAACAACTCAATTATCAAATTCCATTTTATTTGAAATGCTCTTCCTTTTAATATTGTTGAAGCTCAAATTGGGATACAAGAAATACACGATTTAACATTCTTGGCAAAATAAATTTTCCGTCGCTGAATTTAGGAGGTAAAATTTGAATTTCTGGACATTAGTTGCCTTTTTAGATTAAAAAACTGCTGATTAGTGTTAAAACAAAGATTTTCTATAGCATCAACCGACCTTATACCGCAAGTTTTCGATTATATAAATATATACAAAAAAATAAATGCTCATATTGATATTAATGCAACATTTCTAATCATAGGACCCACCCCCTCCCTTGTATGATTTGATAAATAATCAAGGAAATAGCATCTTCACCATAGACAAATTTCAATGTTTACATTGCGTGTTCAAATTTTGCAATAACAAGGACTGCAATTTGACGATTTGACAGGCAGAGGTGTACTAGGGTTATTTGACTGCTATTAATATAGCTTTAAAAATTCTGAAATTTATATATGTTAAAACAAACCTCACAAAATTTTAAGACAAAATATTTGTTACAACTTTAGATATTTTATGTTTTTTAACGCTTCCATATGTAAATGGTATGGAATAGCTTTTGAAATCCGTCTATTATTCTTAAGGCGGAGGAAAGTGACATACCGGTTCCCTATCAACTGCCTGTATAATCTGTATGTTTCGCTAAAATCATTCACTATTTTATTCTAGAAAAAACACTTTTTTCTAACAATTAGAAAACTCTAACATGAAAAGAAATTGATCTATACACAATAATTCATATACCTTAATCTTAAAAAATAAAAAATTAACCTCTTATGAATTTATTCAAAAAGCATGACTGTCACTATGAAGCTAACATTATTCAATAATGTTGATACTTTAATAACCTTTATACTGATCTTCCCTGGCAAAACCAAGGAATTATATATTACCAAGGAATGTCGCTTCGAATACTAAGCTAAAAGCTTTTCAATTTAAAATTTTAAATGTTCTTTTTCTCAATCAAAAACTCTTCCAGTTTGGCATTTCCGAAACAAAATTATGTCCCTTTTGTAAAAATTGTGAAGAAACTGTTAAACATCTTTTTTTTAGTTGCTCTTTTACTTCTTCGCTTTGGTTAAAAATACTTTGAAAATTCCTATTTTAACAGAAAAATATGCTCTGTTAGTTTTTTTTGAATAAAATAAATATAATATAATTGTTAACCATTTACTTTTAATTTTTAGATTTTATGTTTATAAAACAGAGAAATCTTGGTTTATTAAGAATTGACTCACTTATAACTGAAATAAGGAAAATAACAGAAATCGAAAGAAAAATGGTACCTCTAGAATTTTATTCATAGAAAGGAAAGGATCCCTGTATACGTGTGTTTGTATTTGTATGTGACATGTATGCGTTTTGCATTTTTTCATTTGTTTATTTTCTTAGTCATTATTATGTATTTTTGTTATATAAAACATTATTGTGTTATATTGTCATAGATATATCTGTGAGTATTTTTTATAATGTTTTAGATTTTTATTTTGAATTTGTTATTTGTTAAAGAAGATATAGACACTGCCTTTCTTACACCTAGCATATTTCTTTTATAGATGATATATTTAAAATCTGTATAAGATTAACATGCTTTGAAAAAGATCAAAAGTTGGTGAATATGATTAGGCAACACTTGTTTTTTGTTTAAAATGTTAAAATATTTTAGTAGTTCATTCACTTGCCACTTCAAAAAATTAAATAGTAATTTACCTAATTTTCAATTAATAGCAACTTTAATCTTGTCACATTATTTCACTGCATTAAGAAGAGGTTAATTACATAGCTTGATATAATTATCAAAGCTGTTTGATTTCATTTTAATAACTGGCAGCTAGTTGTTAATAATAACTCATGAAATCAGATAGGAAGTTTTAAAACTTTAAATTGATATACAGTGTTGTGTAATATTTTTAAAAAGTAAAAAAGGATATATCAATAGCAAAAGAGATATAAGTTTAGTCTAAATAAGTAATTTATATACTGTATTGTAAATACTAAAGTAGTACCCTGAATTGTATATGTTCTATATTTTATCAAATATACATTTGTATAATACAAAATGAAAATTACTGGATTATACTGCAATGAACCAGAGTAGAATGTAGAAATTAAGCTTGCAAACAAACACTGAGGATTCATTATATTAAACAAGAAAACCTAGGGTACTTAAACTTAACCAGAGAACAATATGTATGGCTTGATTTTTTAGAGAACTCAATGATTCAGCGTTATATTTTCATCTAAAGTATACTGCTGTATTTCTTTCTTTCTTTTTCCTCCAATTGTTCTTTTCCATAATGTTTTGCATGAAGTTGGTGGGAATAGAGCTCAAAGGTCAAGCTTTACCCAAAAATGAACGTTTTTGAAAAATAATCAAAATTCCATGATTAACATTCCATTTTTATTATCTTATAGATATTATTTATACATTAAATTCTAAATTATAATATAAAATTTAAAAGATTTAAATAAAAATATTAAAAACCTTATAAAAAAGATACAGCTGCAGGGATCAAAGTAGAATAATTTATAAATAACTATATTATGTTGCTGAAATTATTGGACTCTAGAATTTTGATTAAAGCAATTGGAAAAATTAAGAGTTGTTAAATTTATTTTTCATGGTAGAGTAAAACCAAATATGCATTTATATTGGAATTGATACAGTAGTAGCATTGTAGCAAAATAGAAGTAGTTGTATATTTAATAGAAAATTGAAAATGAGTTTAAGGCAAACTGAAACTATGTCATTTTTAATTTTATATTATAGAATTTCTGTTATCTCATTTTGTTTGTTGTTCTTGAAGTCAATCAAAAACTTAGCATTTACATTCATCATCATAAATCACAGGTCGATAAAGTTTCAATGTTACGGTAAATAAAAAAAATTCTTGAACATATGTATTCGTGAACATGTTTTCAAGAACATATCAAAATTCTTTTTGGATCCTTTTTTTTACACTAGAGCTAATCAGTGATATATGTCTTAAAGGATATTGTTTACATTAATTTCTCTGCCGTACAACTTTATATATAGTTTATTATGGTTGTTCAAGTAATTCAAATTAATTTGCTAAAAATGTCTTTGCTTCTGGTAATCTTTTTTGTTTTATAATTTTAATTAAATGCAATATGGAAATATCTCATGCTACTGAAACATTTCATCGTTGGGAGTTGTCACGACCTGCCCTGATTATAATCTTACTTTAACCTATAATCTTGTTCTACTATAATTAATGTGGTATTAATAATGGTAGGATTTAGTTAGATAAATGATTAAATCTAATTGCTTGTGCTAGCAAGCTTTAAATATATATAGTAACGTTGTTATATATGTGTGCCATTGATATTGCTATGATTGCACTCGCACAGATTTTTCTAATTTATATCGCTAACATGTTGTAGCTACTTTTTATTTGTGTCCTATCCATTCAGTATAAACTTGCTTTATCAATTGTCACTGACAGTTAATTCTTTAAATTCTTTTTTAATAGAGGGGTAGAGGGGGTGGTGAGTATTGTGTTGTTTAAAAGGGATTAGAAATCTAATATTACAGTGGGAAATTCTTTATTGAACTTTCGACTTATGCCGACTTTTAATTTCTTTGTATAGTAGAGCGAAACAAAAATATCTGTTTACATATACTTCAAGGTGATTTGTTTTTCAGCAATTGAGGTCAAATTGTCTCTGAGAGCAAATTTGAAATTAAGTTTCTAGAAGCAAACTTCTGAATTCTTTACTATTTTTTTCCAGAGTATGTATATTATAATATAATTATCTTATTTATCGTTGTTTGCTGCTCAATATTAACTCATTCTTGTTTGCTGTAAATTCTAAGTTCAACATTTTCAGATTTCCAAATTGGCTGGGGGTCAACTATCAAATCATCGTTCTCGTTGTGAACATTTTACTTTCTTTTATATTTAAGGTATTGATTTCAAAATTAAAACTGTCGAAGTGGATGGTAAAAAGATAAAACTACAAATATGGTGAGATATGCATTTAGATAATTCCAATGTGTATTTTACCAAGTTTCATTTGGCATTATCATGGTAGTACCATGTTTTATGTGGGGGGAAATATGTCATACGAAAAGTTGATGAATGATGAAACATTCTCAAAAAATGTATTTTAAATATCTCTGTGCCGTTAATTTTTCTCAAAAACTTGAGCTAAAAGTGAACTAAAATGTTTACTTTTGTTGATGTTATAGGGATACAGCAGGGCAAGAGCGCTTCCATACGATCACAACATCATACTACCGAGGGGCTATGGTGAGTATTTGTTTCTTCAGACTGTCAAAACTTATCACGATTATAAAATCCTGCAATTAAATTGCTTTCCTGTTTCTAGGGTATAATGCTAGTCTATGATATCACACAAGAGAAAACATTCGACAATATTGCAAAATGGTTAAGAAATATTGATGAGGTAATGATTGCTACTTCTCCCTGATTATGTTTGTAAACCGAATAAAAATCATTTATATTATCACTCTTATAATGATTTTCAGCATGCCAGCGAAGGTGTAGAAAGAATGATTTTAGGAAACAAATGTGATATGGAAGACAAAAGGATGGTGAGCAAAGAAAAAGGAGAAGGGGTAATTGCTATTTGACAATTTTTACATCGAAAGTGATATTCTAAGCGTTCTATTTGGCTGTTCTTATGTTTTCAGATTGCTCGTGAGCACGGTATTAAGTTCTTTGAAACCAGTGCCAAAGAAAATATAAGCGTAGAAGAAGCTTTTATGCAACTTACACAGGACATTTTAAGGAAACACCAAGCCGGAGTTACGCAAGAACAAGCTTCGACAGGCGTAGTAATAGAAAAAGATAATTCACAACGCGCTAAAACTCCAAGTTGTTGCAGTAATTAATTAAAACACTAAAAACAACCCAAAAAAATTCGTAATAAACCGGATATTTTTATTTTTAAGATGTGGGGAAATTATGAGACCCATCTCGCTGATGGTCATCAAAATGACTTCAGGTCTTCAAATTATCTTCATTTTGCATGGTTGTAAAATATAAAGAATGTTTATTTTTTTATTGTTTTTGTTTAACAATTTTCACTCTATACTGAAAATAAATCGACGGCATTGAGTTCAGTTCACAGTCACGCTGCTTACATGTATTTGTACTTTGTTTTTGTAATGATAAATATATAAATAAATGTGTCAGGAAAATAATTTACCTTCGAAACAATTTAAGTTGTTATTACTTTATGACGACAAAGTAGTATTATGAGGTTGTAAATTACACAAGTTCTCCACATCAATTTTTTTTTTTAGTTTTTAACAAATGGAGTATTTGGATACTTAGACTGTCTGTTGAAACTAGTCCTTGCCACAACCGTTACCCTCACAGGATGACATCTCATTCTTTTTATAATAAAATTCACTGAGTAATAAAATAAAACTTTGTTTTATAGCGGCCATTTTGGAATCCCATTATTGAGTTTTTGCTTGACATTTACGAAATTTAGATGTGGAGATCTTGTGTAATTTACCGTATGTTATAGTAGTATCGTAGTTAATTTAATACTGCGCAAAAGCTCTTGTTAACATGTCGTTAGTTGTAAAGACTTCGACTCTTAGTCTTGTTAATTTTATTTGAACAACAGCAACTGATATTCTAAAGGACTGGTAAAGGAGCTTATATCTTAATCACCCTAGGACAATAGAAGTTACCATTTGCTAATTATAACGCACTTAATTAAAGTGCGGTGCTATTAGTCAACACAAAGATAAATTGAGTTAAATATATATCCCCTCCCACGATCTCCATAAGTTTCAAATGTTATTAAAAGTAATTAAAATCATATTGTCATTTATTTTCTCATGATATTCTTGCTTAGAATAAAGTAGAGCTCTTATTTTTCTGACATACATATATTAAGCCCTAAAAAATAAGATGAACCTTTGGTTGTGTTTATAACTGGATCGAAATTCATAAATATTATTAATTCCACTGAACTAATACACATAATACATTAACAGAAGAATTGAAGATAAAATATTTGAAAATGTATAAATGGGATAAGATAAATACTATAAGAGCAAAATCCATGCCAAAGTTTTGTTATCATTGCATCAAAAATGTTTAAGCATAGACATGTGCAGGCTTCCCAGAGGTGACTAAAAGCAAATATTTTTAAAACAATATTTAGTTATTGTTTCCTTCCACATTAATGTAGTACTCCTACTTTATTAAATGTAATTTCAATTTAGTGATCTCTTAAAACAATGAAATTCGCTTATATATACTTTGACTGTACTAAATTATCAGAAAGTTACGAGAAAGAAATCTGTATTTACACCCTATTGGAGGGATACACCTTATTACTACTTTGTTTCGCTTGACGACTCTATCTCCTTAATGGCCACAAGGTTAGTTCATACGAACGTGTCACGTACCTGTTTTACATACTACCCCTCTGTTTATTGTTTAGCGGTTTAAATTTTTAATGCTATGTTAAATAATCAAGGGGCAATAGATACACGTAGCAAAAAACATTCTGTAATGTTCTTATAATTTTCTAATTGAAATGTTTTGACGGAAAGGAGAATATAAGTCTCCCCCCATCTAAATTTGGCATATTAACAAAAATTACACTACAGCGATTTAATAAAAATGGCAGCTGTAAAATTAAACCACCCCCTGCATTTAAGAAAGGAAAAACTGTAGTAGTTGAGACACATAATATTTCTTTCTGATTTGCATTTACTAAATAGTTTAATCAGTGTAAACAGTTTAAGTTTGGAAATAAACAATATAAAAACTTTAAGGCCCTCTTAAATTTCTACTTTAAATTTTCTTTAAGAAAGAGAAGGAACTGCAGATGTAACTAACTTTACAAGGCAATTTTGATTATATATCTGTTTTTATAATGACGAGGTAGAAGAGTTACGGTCATAGCTTAACAATGGTGGTAAAACATGCGATGACGAAAAGATTGTAGGTACTTTCGTTACAGTTTGATCCGTCATATTTTGTTCGGTTTCTTCTTTGTCATCGTCTTCTTTCATGTATATATTCGATGAGACGGAACTAAATCTTGATCTACATTGAGGTGGGTGAGGAGGTATGGAACGTTGCTTATAAGCATTGCACAACCTGGTAGCCAATGGCTTTGCATATTCAGAGTTCGCCTCTTCTTCAGGTTGTTTCTCTGGCTTATGTTCTTCCGAATCTTGTTTGGGTAATCTGACATGAATTTCATAATGCTTAGCAGCTTTGAATAGTAGGGGTGAAGCTATTTCTGATGTGTCTTTTAGAGATCGAGTAACGTTTAGGTTATGAGTACCTTTAAGTATAACATTATTTAAATGTTCAGCATCAAAATGTTTAGAAAACAGTGGTTTAATGTTAACCTTGGTGTTTTTTTTATTATTTTTGTTTTCTTTCGATGATCTTTTCCCCGCCCTTTCAAGAAGAAGAAGTTTTGATACATTTGTTTGTTCGGCATCTGTTTTTGAAATTGTATCATTTAATATTCGTTTTTTTTCTTCGTCCACTTGTCTTTTCTGTAGCAGAGCGCCACATTTGATACATAAAATTGGTTTCAATGTGGTACAAGATGGGTAGCTGTTATTTGTGTATCCTAAATTTTCATTACATCTTTTGCAAGTAGGCTTTTGTTGGACAGAATAACCGATGTTCTTGCAAAATTGTTGCAGCCTTGACAGTTCTAGTGATGTCACATGTGGTTTATAGTATTTATCCAACATACGTTGCTCTAACTTAAAGACGTTATCAAGTAAGTGATGATTCGGTGGAAAGCTATCGTTTACACGTGGTAACAAAATTGGACGATATTTAAAATAATCTTCGTTTGACATATTTTATCTTTATTTAAAATTCTTCTGTTTAGATTTTAGTTTGATGTATTTTAATTGAAAACACTGATCTGAAACAAATTTTAATTACTAGATCCCAAGATATTTCTCCATCATTTTGTTTAAATATATCTTGATTAAGAATTTGTACACAGTTAACATAATTAAAATGACATCTGCGATGATGTTTTGTAATATCTTGTATTATAGCTACTTTCAATTTTATATGAAATATCTGTTTACCCATATAAAGCAATATATATGTAAATTTCATTAAGCTATGTTCAAATTAATGTTTTAACTAATACTATTAACTATTAGACATGGAATTTTTGATTCTAAATATTTGTGTAACCTTAAATTTTATTGTCTGATCATATTTCGGGGTGGCATCACTTTTGAAAAACCATCCATATTACGTTGGGCCCCACATTTCCCCATATTTCCCCCCTAAGGCACTAAGGTTTATTTTCAGATGATTTTTATTTTTGTCGATATTACTCATATCATATAACTTTGGAAAGAGAAGCAGAGTTAAGAAAAGATCACAATATTAAAATGTTTCCATAAACCCCCTTGATTGAAACTTCGTTTGATCATTTCCTGACGCTATACGACAAGAAACATTTTATTATGATTTTCTACTAGAAATAACATAAATTTTAATTTTAATTTCGCACATGTTTACGAAGCAGTTTACGAAAAACTGTTGCACTACAGAATATTAGATCACAGATATCATTATAAAAACATTATACCCTTCATGGACGGTTTCCATCAATTTCTGGCGATGTAGAAAATGATTTAGCATTGATCAAGCGACATTTACAAGCAGAAGTTTTTAAAAATGGTGTTTGCATTCGAACGTGTGAAATACGCAAGATATAATAGCTATCAACAAAGATTTTATGTCAAGAAGAAAATTTGAATAGTCAAGAAGTATATCAAGATTTATTTATTCATGTATTTAGATTTAGTGATAGTGACAACAGTGATAGATTTAGTGGAATCAATAGTGATTTAATCACAGAATGGTTCAACAAAGAAACTGATCCTTTTACATCTCACTGCAATACTCAAATGAGTACAGTAAACACGTGGGTACGCATATGAAATAAGGAAATAAAATTAACGAAGTTGTTATTGAAGATCTTCTCATGTCTGATGAAGTTGGCGAAAGATGCTATGAAACATTTGTCAATAATCGGTCAGTGAAAGGTGAAAGTCAATATTTAGTCCAATAACCAGAAATAAACAATAACTGGATTATCAAAAAGCAATAAAAAAAGCCTAAATCGATCTCTTTATTAAAAGAAGACAAACAAGTCTTCGGTGTTAAAAGCAAAAGCTAAATCAGTTACTTTAGAAGAAACTTTCCAATATGCAATGAGTTCTGTTACGTTGCGTATAGCTGAAGATGATGGAACTTTAAGATATGGTGATAAAACTGGTTTACGTAATCTTGTGCTATACGAGAAGCATTTGCATTTTCGAAAGATCCGAAGTCAAATTTAAGGTTACACAAATATTTAGATCGTTTTAAGAAATTCCTGTATTTATATCTATTCTTAGAATAGCATTCAACAATTAGCTCTTAATCTACGTTAAAGTTGTCTCTTTTAACTGGTTAACTAATCAAAGGTGTCCTTTTTCATCAGGTTACCCAATTGTGACTTCGTAAAACTCCTTATAAAAACAACTTAGACTATAGAATACAACGCACTTTTTAGGCTGTCAAAAGTTTTGGAAAATTATTGATGAAAATGATTTATAAGTGATATGGATTTTCAATAATTACTTCATGTTTCATACAATGTTTCTTGAGAAATAAAACTAAATGTATAATATGATGCAGGAAACTTGAAGAACTCCTACTTGTTTTCACCAAAAACCTTACTACGTCATCGTAACGAAAAGAGCTATGTAAACTTATTTTTGATTAGACCATATCAGAAAGTCGTTTTTTATATATGGGTTGAAAGTCGCATTTGAAAAACGCGGCAGCATTGCGGGAGCATTTTCCAAAGACAGCCTTTTTTTTAGAGGTAGCATCAATGGAATTTTTAGATAAGCGTTTAACCTTCCTTCTTACAAAAACTCTATCTCCAATGTTTCTGCCATTTGTTATGTTTTGCTTCTTGTCATTCAAGTAGCTTAAAGTGTTTTGTTTTTTCTGAGACATGGCCGACAAATCAGTAAACTTTGAAATTTGAATATTTCCATGCAATGAGAGCTTTTCTTTCCGTTTTTTTCACCCAAGTTTCTTTTTCCAAGATAATATTAATTTCTTGTTGAGAAAGAAAGTATTTCCATTTTCGTCATTCCCTTCCATAGAAGATCTAACAAATTATAGTTTTTACTGTAAAAATACTAAATATAATAATATTTTATATAAATATAAATATATATATATAATATATATAATATAATATAATATAATATATAATAATAGATAGTAGAATCTATAATAATAGATAATAGAACTTGAAGTTTCGTGTATTTTGACACTCATCAGCTATACAAACTGAAATCAAAAAAATAACCTTATACATTTTCGTTACTAATCCCTAAGGGGAAACATGAATAAATAAGACGCATAGCAATTATAAAGTGATTACGGA
>JAUELD010130139.1:0-15873 GCA_031471615.1 Aglantha digitale | reverse complement strand
AAAATCATTTCCTGCTATAATCATTTAGAAGGTCACATATTTATATTAAAAAGATACCTTAGATTGTTTGAACAAATAGTTTTTTACAAACTTTTGATTGTTATTTTTATTTTACTGAATTTACAATGTGGTTGTAAACTGTTATAAGTGAAATGGCAAGCCAAAATTTATTTTATTTAAATTTGTTATTTTTATAAATCCAGCTTTATTTTTGTAAACAAATGCTGTATAACTTTAAATGTCAAGAGGCTATTTTGAGGATTATTACATATTGAAGTCCCTTGAACCCTTTTTAAATCTTGGAGAATTTGACTTCTTTTACAACATTTTATAAAAATCTGTTAATAAAACAGCAATATTAGTACCAATATTATTAAGTTATTATTTTTATTTTGTAATTCTATAGATGAGATGTGAAAAACAAGACTCTAGTTCCGATGGTAGTGACGATGAAATCAAGTTTTTAAAAAGAGAAATATCTAATCGTAAAAAGATATTACGTAAGAAAAATGTAATGGATGAAAATAATGCATTCAGTGATCGTAGTGACACTGGAAGGTCGTCTACGAGTTTTAAAACTTCTTCAACGATTAGTTCGTCCTCTAGTTCAAATCCAGGTCAGAAATTGTAATTGTATTTTATTTCAAACAGTGAATTTCATAATCTGATTCTTATTTCCAGTATATATATATAATATTTTGAGTTTCATAATTGCACTATAAATGTATCTGGAATATCGAGTTATCTTGTTTTGAAAAAATGTGTCTTCATTCCTTTATCAATTAATTTTAAATATTGAAAAATTTAAGCTAATGAGTTTGATAAAATGGATTTTCTTATCAGTGCATAAGTTCTTAATTAGTATAGGTACCAGCATTAGTCACAGTCATTCTGTTTCAATTATAGATGATAGAATTGCTGACCCAGACCGTTTACAACTCAACATTAGTGCAAGTTGGGAAAATGTTTCTCTTCTTAAATCGAAATCACCCGAAAACCCCAAAATGAATGCAACATTTGAAAAAATTGAGATTATAAAAGAAGAGGAGATTCCACCAGAAGAATATTCAGCAGAAGCTGTAGCAAAGAGTTTATTAAAAGTATTGATTATTCTGACAAGATTTTCTTTGTCTATTTTTTAATGTTGTAAAAAATGAGGTAAAATAATATGATATAGTCTACTACATATAATCATGTAATTTTACTCATCAATAAAACCTGTATTATTTGCAACTCGTAACAGTAACTTGTTTATTTGCAAAGGAAAGCAAACAGGAGAAAAACTCACACAAGGCCTGCAAAGAAATGATCACATCTTCCTTCCTTGATCTCTTGACATATTAATGAATGGGATATTTTAAATGATATAGTAAAGAATCTGAACATGATTTTTTCAATTCTTCTTTCAATTAGTTTTATTTTCTAATTTAATATAGTTTTCGTTGAAATTATAATTCCCTTTTACATTTTATTTTACAAAGTTGATGATTGAACTGTTTTTTGATGTTTCATTGCAAGTGAATCTTAAACTTTGCAAATTTTATTCGTTCAGAAATTTGATGGGCGATCCATACCTGCTGCATCTGAGTTAAAATGGATGGTTACTGCAGAAGATGTACCACAACAATTATTACCATTACCCACGTCTTGGCCAATTTCATCTGACACCCATTTAGAAGAGGATGCATTTAGTTTCCAATCTGGATTAAAAAGAGTTTCTATGCCTGTAAGTTTTTTTGGCGTTGTTGTTTTTAGTTCAGGGATTTGAAATAAGTATGTATTTGTTGAATGTATTAACATATATCTCAGATGTATTATTATTATTATTTATTATAAAATGCCAGAACAATTTCATGTAATTTACAAGGTGGCTCTAAGGCTGTAAGGCATTTGAAAAACATTCACAAACAACATTTTATTTTCTGTTTGAAAATTTTATTTTTATTAAATTGTCTTGTTCTTGTTTTGGACTTTGTTTAGAGTTTGCTTCGCGGTAATTTAGAATGGGCACCTCCAAGACCGCAAATAATATTTAGTCCTCATCCATTTGTAAAGTAAGCAACAATTTGTTTTTTCTTTTTAATTTATTTCTGTATATAATTAGGTTTTCTAGGATTATCTAATAATGTTTTTTTATGTATCTCAGTTTCTATTTATCATTTTATAATGATTCATTTCCAATTAATTCTTAGTGAATATTTAGCTTATGCTATTTCTTTTTGGTAATCATAAAAGAAAGATATAATATGTAATTATGAAATGTTTTTTTTTTAAAAAAGGGAGTCTTACAATTTTGTTTAAAAATCAGCTCATCAGATCAGATCAAAATAACATGCCATATTTTTGTTGACAATTTTAGAAGAAAAGTTCTATTGCAACGTCAGCATTTTAGATGTGCTGGATGTGGTTTAAAAGTAACACCGAGTAAGTATTTTTTCTCGCAACTTTTTTTATGTGGATCATAGTGTATTATCATGTTTAAATAATAAGAGTAGCAGAAAAATTTAAGATTTGCATTCAATATGCTGTTTTAGCAGTGTTTCAAATTTTTAACAACATTGTTGGCAATTGTAAAATCCAATTGTAAAAAGGTAATTGGATGATAAAATTTAATGCAATATTGTGTTTTAATATTATTGAATATTTAAGATTTATCAAAGCGCTTTCGATATTGCGAATATCTTGGAAAATATTTTTGTTCAAGCTGTCATCAAAATAAACTTTGTGTAATACCTTCAAAAATATTATCAAAATGGGATTTCAAAAAGTAAGTTATGAACAAGTGTGATTACTGCAGCCAGAACCATGGAACTTTCCCAATCTGTTGTTCCTAGAGAATTGATAATATGTTAGAATTATTTTTTGTTTTGGTTTATTGTTCTTGTTATTTTTTATAGATACCCTGTTTCTGATTTTGCGAAAGAACTATTAAAAAAAATATATAGAGATCCGTTATTTAATATATTGGATATCGCACCACGTTTATACAAAAATGTTCGATCATTAGCTACTGTTAGAGTGAGTAGTCATTCATACCTGTTGTTTGTTTGTTTGTTCACAATACCTTTTTTTTTAATCTACTTGTTTAATCAACGAGTAACTTCAGGTTAGTAAAATAATGCATGTTTTATTTGGTTTGTTTCTTTTGTTTTTTATTTGCACTTGGTAAAGAAATCTGATATTAAAAGTTATAAAAAAGCTCTTGTTGATTGCTTTTAAATAAATCTATTTTTGTTCTCAAGATATATTTATTTAAAGTTTGGATATCTAAAAAATTGATAACTCTTTGTCAGTTTTTCCAGAGCAAAACAAATTCTATTCTATGACAATTTGTGTTAGACTAAAGTTTTTGCAAATAACGAAGTTATTTTTCAATTTCATACAATTAAAACTAGCAAGCTACAGTCAGTTTTTTCAAATCAGTTTCAATGAGAATTTACCTGAGAAACCTGAACACTTTGACTATGTTTTGTAGACATTTTTACTGGCCTAAGCTGTCTCTTTTTTATTTATTTTAGAATTTAAGATTACAACTTTATCATGTTAAAAAGTTCTTGACTACTTGTAGTCACGCTGGAAGGTAAGTGTTAAAATAATGTTTATGTTAGCAGTGGATATTACAAAAATACACTCAGAGTTTAATGAGCTGTACAACTTAAAAAATTCCCATTGTAAATCAGTTGAAATTGCTTGCAAGTTAATTGTATTCCTTTTATTTTTTAGTTTCCTGATAGATTTTGAAAAATTGTCCTTGCATCTTTCTAGTGATCCCCATTCATATTCTATAGATGATATGGTACAGGTTAGTTTGAGTTTAGTTGGTAATACTTCTACCAAACTTACTTCATATTATTGCAAAGGATCTTTTTATTGACTATATTTCGGCTACATTAGACCTTCTACATCATCAAAAGCCAAACTAAACCTAAAACAACCATAAACTGCCAATATTTCCAACCTCAAAAAGTTCACAAGTTTAAGTCTTGTGTGTTTTGGAAGACAATTGCTGACAGTGTAGCTTAAAACTTTTACTTGAGACGAATCAAAAGTTTCTTATTATTTTTTATAAAATTTTATTCCTATTAACCTTTTTCCTGATTTATGTATCTAATGGTCACAATTAGTCTGAAAGAATTCACTTGGGGTCCATTTTCATTTTGATCATCTTCTTAGGTTTTACTAACGAACCAAGCTAAAAAAAGATAAAAAAGACAACTTTGTGCTTTCCCTTTTATGTAGTTCAGGTTAGCTTAGTTTCATTGTTCATGTTATGTTTCTTTAGGTGAAAACTGGTGAACTTCAAATTAATTTAAAATATATATTAAACGATGGTATTAGTCATATCAAAGACAAATGTTTGGTATACAATTTTTATTTTTATTTTTATTTTATGCTTTTACATAGTTTTTTTTACATAATTTTTATTTTGATTACACATAAAATCTTATGCCTTATTACCTCATACTGATTTTTTGTATATATATACAATCATTAAACTGTTTTTGCAATTAAAGCAATCTTCATGATGTCTATAGAATGTATGAAGTATTATAAAATTTATAAAATACAGTTCTTGTTATTTAATTGACAAAAAATGGTATAAGGCACTTTTAGACCTTAAAATCTGCTCTTTCATTAATTAAGTAGCCCTAGGTTAATTTTATGATTTTGGATTGTTGTATAGAAATTTCAACATGATAGTATAAACAAGACATAATGTTTCTAAAAGGTGATCACTTTATCTCTTCACCATATTGACAGATGTCTAGGCTAAACATGCGTAGATTTGATATGATTTGATGGTATTTATTATTGTGTAACCTGAAGTTTATATTTTTGTTTATTTAGCTGTGCTCTGCAAAGGGTTTTGTTTGTGAGATCTGTCAGGATGGTAATGATGTGTTATATCCGTTCGACCTCACAAAAGTTTCAATATGCCATGGTATGTATTTCCTTCATTTAAAATATCTTTTGTATTGTTTTTATTTGTAACTTCTTCAGTTAATATGAGGTAATTTTAGGGCGGAAAACATGAAAAATGATTCCTTTTTAAATAAAACTGAGCTAATTTGATAACACTTGTTTCAAAAATAATGGTGAATCAATTACAGTTCTTTTATTTCATACAATTTTTTTTTTGTATTTTTATATTTGAACTTGTAAAAAATCAAAAAAATTAAAAATTCAGAAAATAGTATGTTTAATAAAAACAATTACCGCAATAAAATGAAATTATAATATCACCTATTTATGGACTTATATTTTTAGATTGCAGTACCTGCTACCACAAGCACTGTTATGTTGAAGGGAAATGTGGAAGGTGTGAAAGATTAAGAGCGAGGTATACCTTCTATAGGATATTTTTACTTACTTCTATATGATATACCATATCCTCATCTTGTCCTAATCTTTTGATGTATCTCTTTTTTTTTGGTTTTTATATATATCTACATTGTTTAAGATTGTCACATGATTATGCAATGTATCTTAGATAGTCATAGAGAGAGTTAAATGGCACTAAATCTAAAAATGAAGATTTTTTAACTTAGAAAAGAAATTAAAAATCTGAGGCAAAAAGTTCAATGGGAACTGAGGGTTACATTTAGTAAAATCAATCTTTTTTCAGAAAGCTGCTGTTGCAAGAATCTGAGAACGCCGAAGATGGTTGATCATTCTTTTGTTTACATTAAACTAATATTTTACACAGAT
Source organism: Aglantha digitale (assembly GCA_031471615.1). Taxonomy (NCBI): domain Eukaryota; kingdom Metazoa; phylum Cnidaria; class Hydrozoa; order Trachymedusae; family Rhopalonematidae; genus Aglantha; species Aglantha digitale. The sequence continues at coordinate 10,164 of JAUELD010130139.1, read as the reverse complement.
GCAAATTTTATATAATAGTATTGTTATTTTATTTATTGTTTAACAATGTTACGGCTTATAGTATTTTTTCAAAAGAATTACATATACTTCTACCTATGGAAGTTATCTATCACTATATAATTATATATTGTTTTGAAATAAAAATGTTTTTAAGGTATACAATTATATTAATAATTCCGTAGCCTGCTAAATTTTCAAACTGTTGTAATGTGTTGCATGTTCTGTTCTTCCATTTGAGTCCAGCAGAAATTAATGATAAATGATAGAAAATCATATTCAATTTTTTTAAAATAATTGAATAAACCTGTAATGATTGTTTTTTAAATATAACAAAAATGTGAATCATTCCAAAAATGAAATAAAAATAACAAACCCCTTTTCCTTCTTAAATTACTGTGCAGTCCCTCATTATTGCAAGTCAGAGACCTGTAGAAGTTGGGTACCTGTATATGTCAAACATAATATCAAAATTTTCCAAACATTTGTCAAGGATCATTTTGACGCATATGCAATGACAAACAGATAAACCTCTTAAGGTTAGCAATTTTCAGTACTGCGACAATTACAATTATTACAAACTATTCTAGTTTTGTATTGTGTTTCCACTGTTTATAGTATTGATATATCAAAGATTCACTTATGTAAAACAAAAAAAATAATTTTCCAAACATTTGTCAAGGATCATTTTGACGGTATTATTGTGTTTCGACTGTATAAAGAATTGATATGTTTGTTTATGGTCTTTTCTCATGTTTTATCTGATTACTCAACCAAAAATAGACAACAAAAGTTGCAGTTTGAGATGGATTGTTTTTAAACCTTGTTCTTGTTGTTAGAAAGCTTGTCCCTACTTGTAGTTTAAAAAAAAGTGGACCTTTAAAAAGCTGGAAATATGTAAATATGAAACCAAACTTTAATAATTTTAAAATGTTTTTCTAAACAAGTTAACCTAACATTAAACCTCAAAGTTTTTAATCCAATCGTTGATCATAATAATACAGATCTTTGATTTATGAACTTATTTTACATCTTCAAGTTATTTATAAATATATGAGTTGAGAGATATTTGCTTTGGTTTTGACATTGGTAATTATATTTTGCTAGTAAAACATCAAGAATATAATTTTTATAATGTAAATGTTTTTACCATTACAATGTTATGTTTTAATGTTATGATAAAGAAAGTGTGAAATTTGTAAGATAAAGCTCAAAATTTAAAGTTTTAATTTTTTTAAATATTACTGTTTTCTTTTTTTTCGCCAAACTTGACCTATTTTCCTGAAAAATGACACCAGTTTTTTCTGACAAATGGAATTATTTAGTATGTTTGTATTCTGACCAATAGCACCAGTTCTTTGTATGTCTTCTGACCAATGAAATCAACTCTAGTTTTGTATTATAACCAATGGCATCAAATCTTAGCTTTTATTCTGACCGATAAGATTATTTCTAAGTTTGTATACTGACCGCTAAAATGAACTATTGGTTCGTATTTATTATGACCATTGGCACAACTGCTATGTTTGTGTTGGTAGCAATGGTACCAATTTTGCTGGTTAATTTACCAATGAAAAAAGTTGTCACTTATATAAACACTATTCAATTAGTCTCATATTCAAATTTACATTTCAGCAATGTGCGGAAACAAGGATTTTATAGTTATAAGTTTATTTGGTCTACTCTTTGACACCACAAAATTTTTCATATAACCAGGATATGGTATAATAAGCTTTTTAAATTAAATTAGTTTTACCTTTTTACTAGTTTTGCCTTTGTTTTTGATGGTTAAAAGTATAGTTCAAGAACCTTCAGAAATTTCTTAAACATCCACCTTGTTGAGCTGGTTCGAATTTGTTATCTTGATATTAGTTACACGAATGGGAGCTTTAAATACTTCTTAATACGTAGTTTGTAGCAAGAGTGGAAGGGTTTTTTGCATAGGATTATATATTCATATGTCGGTTTCAAGTCCAAATCATCAAATCATCGAATTATGAATAATTACAGTTGTAACTTATATACTAACCACAACCTATCTTTCTATCACAAAAGGTTATAAAAGTTGGAATTTGAAAAGTTGGAGAAAATAGTTACATTTTAGAAACATAAAATGAAGTTAACAACATTGTTGTTCGGAGCGACAAGACGTGTTATGACTGGTAAAGATGGAAATAAAAACTTCTACAAAGGTTTGAAAAACTTTTTCAACGGATTGCTTCTTCATAAAATTAAAATTTGTGTATTAAAAAATTTGTCAATGAAAATTTACTGCTTTTTGCTTTAATTAAGGGAGAAATAATCCCACTAATTTAATCGGTACTTTGTCTTGTTGTGATCTATTAGTAAATTTTTCACATATTTTAATAAAAACAGACGTTTTATTTGATTCGATCCTTCGTAAAACTTCATGAAAAAGCTTCTTGTTATTTTATTCATTATAATAATATATATTGGATGCTTTAAGATATATGATTCTGGTTTTTATTTCTAGAATGTGTAAATTTGATTAGGAAATATTTTGTTTTAGGCAGAGGTGTTAAAAATCCTGGTTTCCATACAAAATGGGGTGAGATTTATTTTAATTTCATTACAATAGAGTTATAGCTAAAAACTTGATGCACATGTTGGTAAGTGTCAACAGAAATGTTACAAAAGTTTTTATGTTATTGTATCAGGTAAAAAAAAAGAATCATTCAAATCATTTGATTCAATATCAAGTGAAAAATTATTCTTTAGTAAAAAAAAAGGTTTATGTTTTATAGTCTAAAGTTAAAAATTTATTTTCAGTTGTTATTGATCATGGCTAAGGATGCTTTTTATCTTCAAGTTTGACAATTGAATGATTTTGTCTGAAATTTTAAAGTGAGGTTTTGTTTCTTAACAGTGATTGTTTTTTGAGAATTAACATTATCATTCATTTCTTTAATTAGGAAGTTATAAAATTGTACCAAAGAAAGTTGCAGAATTTATTGTACCAGATTTAACAGGATTCCAAGTAAGGGATATTTTTGTGAAATAATTTTTTTCCTTGAATGTAAAAGGTTTTTAGAAAGAAATATATATAATGTAATATTTATGTATAATTTCTGAATAATGACGTAAAGAAAAGCACATGAAGGCTTTGTAAATTTCTTTCTTGCTCGAAATTGTGTCTCTTAGAAATAATTGTTGGAAATTCTTTTTAATACATTTATTTATTTGATGACCTAGATGAAACCTTACGTGTCTTATCGAACACCACACATTAAAGTAGCACCCATGACTGCAGATAGATTAATGGAAGAAATTAAACACAATATCGATATTATTCAAAATAAACAAGTCCCTTGAATGGATATACTCACTCTTACTTATAAAATAAAAATGTGTAAAATTCCCAAGAAGTATACGAATCAATTTGTGAAATGTATGGACAGCACTTTCACTTTCATTGTTAAAGATGTGCTTTTAAAAAACGAATTATATTATCTGTATTAATTACTTTTTAATTGTAATGGTTTTATTAAATGATAATAATCTTTGGTTAAAAGTGACCAAGTAGATGAATTTAACTAGCTGGAAATATTTTTTCTTAAATAGTAATCAAAATAGTAGGGTAGCATAATCTGTAGTTTAAGGTTCCACTAAAACATATATGTAAAACATTTAACAAAGTTTTTATTTGATAAGAATCATGTAATAGATCACAAATTGAACTGACTGACCGATCCTAATATGTGTTTAGAGTACATTTTTGTAATTTATTGTGTTGGAACTTTAATAAAATGGAAAAAATCAAGAATGCAATTTTGTGTGTATATAATACTTATGAATAAGAATTTAATTTTGGTTTATCATTGTATGTTTTCATATTCTACAAAATGGCACTAAATCTAAAAATGAAGATTTTTAAACTTAGAAAAGAAATTAAAAGTCTGAGGCAGAAAGTTCAAGGGAAGAAGCAAGTTTTAAGTAAAGTTATGAAAAGATTGTTCACTTATGAATTTATGTGAAATTAATATTTATGATGAAAAAATGATCTTAATTTGACCACTAATAGTCAGGGGGGGAATAAGGGCCAGCTTGAAGAAATGTTGAAGAAAAATTTAATTCAGTCAGTCATATCATTAGAATGTTTCAGTGAATGTTAGAATATGGTATGGCATTGTATTTTGTGTCAATTGAAAAACATCTTCAATGTTTATATAAAACAGCCACCTACATTAACTTTGTATAATAGCAATGTGTAGGACTGAAACAAGGTTATCAAACCAACCTTAAGTTACAGGTTATAAACAAATTCTAGTTTACAATGCCATTAAGCCAAAAAGTTGTTATATCTGTGAGAATCAGTTTAAAAACTAGAAAAAAGGGAAGATATACAACTTCCTTTTTTTATTTTAGTTTCCTGTAATTCATACAAACTCTTAAATTAGTTAATAGGATTTTAATGGGTATTTTTAAAAAAAGAAAATCCAATATAGACTGGACTTAAAACAACAAAATATACACCATTTTAACATTTTAGTTTGTTCACATAGATAATTGACTAACAAGTCCAACAATATCTTTGTAAAAGTGGAGAAGAAATTACTTCTAAAGCCACAATGATGATTTAACAGGGTAATATACCCTAAATTTATAAAGACATCATGGATTCATCACCCAACTATATACTAGGTGTGGATGTTGGTAGTACGTCAATCAAAGTGAAAATATATGACAAGCAGCTGAAAGAACATGCTTCGAATATAAGCGAGGTGGTTATATTTGGATATTTATGTTCTCGATAGATAGTAGTCAAATAAAAAGAATATTGTTCAATTAACTTTATTGTTTTTATATCTAGAGTTCTATCTAGGACATTTATTACAAGTATTAGATGAAAGTAAATGAAATTGATATAATTTGAATTATTTCTCTTTCCTAACACTGTTCTAGTTCTAACAAGTTTGTTTGTTTGTTTTACTTAGGTTTCTTATGTTCACCCAAGTGACGGTGCTGTAGAAATGGAACCAATTGTGTTATGGGAGAATTTTGTCGAAACTATTAAAGAAACTTTTAAAAGTAAGTATGGATTGTTGTTAATTTTCCTTTGATAGCTGCTCATGTTTATATCTTATATCTATCAAGTTTTTATCTTTTTGTAATGCAAGAAACGGGCAACAGGAGTCAAAATAAGGATTTATAATGAAGACGGCTGTTTTATCAAAACACAGAAGGTGTTTTTTGACATTTATAGCTCAAAATAAACATAAACATTAAAAGTAAATATAAAATCTTATGCAGGTTTAAAAACATTTTCCTTCCAAAAAAAACACCTAAATTGGTTTCTCAAGCCATTTGCATGCATTAACTTTGAAAAGTAAATGTAAATTAGTAATAACATAACCGGCTAAACATTTTTCATCAGATTATATAGACAGCTATCATTTCATTTAGCCAGCTTTCATGGATAGACTGTTTTGAATGTTTTATTAATTGTAATTCTTCGTGAATTAAGCATTTTTCGAAATGGCTTACTCTTTAAAAAGTGACACAAATTCTTTATTTTTTAGGTTTCAACATAAATGCTTCTGACATCAAAGGTTTTGGTTTCTGTTGTCAACGCTCAACAATGATGTTGTGGAATAGGTTTTTAATGATATATATTTTCTTGTTTTTTCTTAAAAAAGATAAAGAATGAATGAAGCAAAAAAAAAACTGAGCTGAATAAAACCAAAAGTTTTTATCCGAAGTAATGAAATATTTAATCAATTTTCAAAAAAATTCCAAAAACAAAATTGATCATTATGCATCTTCAATGTTATTACCATGTTGCTATTACTAAAGGTTGCTTTTTAAAAACTTAACAATGAATTCTTCTTCACTGCTGTATTTTTATTTTGTCATCTTGTGTCATTTTTCAAGATGGTATTTATTTCAAATTCACTCATTCATTAAGATAAGTAATTAACTAATAAAAATGATAATGAGCAAGGGGTTAATAAAAATAAAGTGACACTCTGACTCTATTGTAACAAAAATAAAGTTTTGTGGACAATCAATTATTAACAGTGACAAAGAAAAACTTCTAGGTATCAAAACAAATTTCATCAAACTTCTTTTGATAATCGTTGGACGTATTATGTTCATATTGACAATCTCTCATCAAAAATTGCATGTTCTGTCTACAATTATGCCTTTAACGAATTCCATCTAAAAAAGAGCATGGTTGGAAGTTCGGTTCTTTAGTTTGGATGTTTCATAGCCTCACTGAAAGTCATAGAATTAACTGGATTCAGGAAAGGTGTTTGTGATTAATATATAACTATAAAAAGTTGTCTTTTGAATCCCTTCTTGATAAAACAAAGTGATAGTCCCATTATATTATGGTTATCTCTCTCAAACTTTACTTGTGTATCCATCGAATACCAACTCTTCAATACTGATTATAATGTTTCTTACTTCTTCTTGTTGTTTCTTAGGTACACTGGTGAACCTGCTTGTAACTTGATCAGTTGGCAAGATACTAGATGTTCTGTTGCCGTCAATTTACTTAATAAATCTTTCACTTTAAAGGTTGTTATAGTAAAATAACAATGTTAATACTTAACCTCTATATTTTCCCTATTGTCTCGTTTAATGTGAATGTCTTGTTTTCTTAGGATTTTATATTTAGTTATCAGTATTAAATTATCCATTGTGTTTAACTTATTTTCCCCATTTTTTTCCTCGATTTTCGAAGTAAAAATACAATTCCCTCTTTTTTCGTAGTAAAATGTACAATTCCCTCTTCTCTTATTTAGGCTGCTAATATTTTGGGCTATATCTTACATTTTTTTCTACGTCAAGCTAAATTTATGGTTTTAAAAGTTTACAATGGACAGTACAACCAGGTATGAATGTTCAACAATCCTTTTTTGCTTTTTTCAAAAAGGTTACAGAAAGTTCGTAAAAAGTTCATTTAACAGCTCTCAAACCAGCAAAACTACTACAACACATATCTATATATATATATTATACTCTCTTTCAAAAAGACTTAATAAATTTGAAAGTAAGTAACTACTAAAAACTAATATTGACTAGAAAATGTTCCAAAATTAGTTTTTTCATTGTTAAGTAATATTGGTTGTTTTAAATTTGATATTTTGTCAAATATAAAATAAAATGCGCTAGAAAAAAGGGAATTTCCTATATTTGCAGAGAATTTTTTTTCCATGTGACGTCATGTGACGTTTTTTGGTTCTTTTTCTAGTCCATTTTCTTTAGTCGATATATGGCACAAAATTCCAAACGTCAATCAAATTTTTTTCGTGATAAAATGTTTGTTTTAAACTTACGATGGTCAATTAAAAAAAAAAATTCTTCTTAAAAGTGTTTTTTTTTCTCTATCGATATCAAAGCTTTGCTCAATATAAAAGTGCAATATTTTTTTAACACTGATTCCATGCAGTGCAGTAACTTATTGAAAGTGCATTTCCAACTCTTAGTTAGGTAGTTAGTGTAGCAAAATGTAAATCATGGTTCTCTTTATTGTTTTCAGTGTGGAATGAAACTCCTCTGGTTGTTTGAAACAAGACCAGAGGTGAGTATTTTATTGTTGTAATGATAAATTTACCAGAAAATTATGTTAAGATATGATAAAATATTTTTTATTAACGACATGTACATATATTACCAAAGTTTGTGCTATTCAGACCATTTACCAGATTGTGTATTTGAAGTTGGGAAGGGGAGAAGTTGGAACGGGACACAAGGTTATGGACGATATTGTTAATGTAGATAATATTAATTTTGTTACCATTTACTTGATTTTAACGTAGCTTAAAGAGCAAGTTTTAAACGGTGTAGTTGTTTTTGGTACAATTGACTCTTGGATCATATGGAAGCTTACCAACGGTAAATTCTTCTTCAAAGTGAAACTAGTCTTGTGAAACGGACCTGTTTGATCTTATACTTTTTGATTTTATACGTTGAGATTTTAAATTTATGAGCAGATGTATGGTACTTAGCGAGTGAGCTAACTCGATTTCTCTCCTACGTGAAATATTACTTCGATCTGTATTTGATACTTGTTTTATCTCACTTGTACATTAAAGTATCAGTTTATTTTTAAATCCGTTTTAAATTCAATAAATTACGTAAACGTTGAAGAAAATGGCAGTATTAAATTAATCTGTTTTAGAGAGTTGGTTAAATAAACTCATACTTTTTTTATTTTTAGGAAGTGTCCATGCTACAGATTACACGAATGCAAGTGCTACTGCTTGTTATGATTTGTTTATTGTAAGTGACTTAACAGCCATTTAGTAGCTAGCTGAATAAAATTTATTTAGCTTTTATTGAGATAACAGTTTTATAACTATTATTTTTGCTTACGTGTGTTCCTTTAGTTAGAATGGAGTTATTTCTTTAAAGTCTTGACTGGAATAGATGTAAATGCAATTGGACCTCAATTATGTGATACTAGGTAAAGCCATTTAAATTTATTTACAGATCCTTATCTACTATTATTGTTACGCCAACTGCTGTCGTTGTAATACCACCAACTGTCATTTTACTGCCGTCCAGCTTTTATCACCAACCCTGTTGTTATATAGTCACTAACTGTCATTGCAATGACACTAACTGTCTTAATTATGCCACCGAATGGCATCATGTATAATGTCATATAGTGTCTTTATAGTCATCATTGTCATTGTTCTTATATAGACATCATCTGTCTTTACAATGCCATCAACTCTTGTTTTAATGCCACCATCAACCACCTTACTCTGTGTGATAGCATCGTCATTACAATGTTTCTCTTACACTTATAGTGGGGAACTATACGAAGTAGATGCAGAAATATTTGGTGTTGCTTTAACATTGACTGCTGTGGTAGGGTCTATAATTTCAGTTATCTTACGATCACTGTAGCATCAGTTTATTTTACGATCACTATGGCTACATTTTAAGTAAACCTATGATAGTCAACCTAATTCTATTTTTCTCTCATTATGTTTAATAGCTACATGTATTTAGCCTACTCAGTGTTGTATCATAATAACAGTTTTACGCCTACTAGCGCAATACTCCCAATAGCGACATATGTATTTTTTGTAAAGTTTTTTATACAGGCCTTTTGAAAACTCTGTTTATATACATACATATATCTCTAATAGTGTAACTATTGATGTTCAGATGTAGTTGGGTGTATAGACATTATTTTCTTAGTTGGTGTGGCTGTTCTTGTATGTTTATTGGTGCTTTCAAAACTGATTGGTCATATCTACGCAGACACCAGTTATTTTTTGTCTCTATGTCATTTTGTATCCATAAACTGAATCTTTATTCGATAATCCTATATTTGTTTCTAATAAAGCTTAAAATCACACATTATTAGTATTTATTTTGATTCGAAGGTAGGAGACTGTCAAGCGGCATTGTTTGGTTTATGTTGTTTTGAACTTGGTCAAGTTGGATGTACGATGGGAACTGGTTGCTTCTTTCAAGTTAATACGGGTGACCATGCTCATGGATCGGTAGCAGGTTGTTATCATTGCTTTTTAATTAAAAATACTATATAAGAAACTTAATAAAAAGTAAATAGGCCATTAGCCGATAGACCGCTTTCCTTTGACCCTGAATTACTGTTTGAAGCTCCTCTGGGAATGTTATAAAAAAAATATGAATCCTACCTTTCAAACTTGCCATAATGAAACACCGGTCGTGTTTGAAGCGTGTTAGTCATGTTTGAAACGTTCGTTTTGTGTCAAACGTGTAAGGTCGTGATCGAAGTGGGAAAAAAAATTGCACGAAAATTTTATTTTCAGAAAAAAGTAATAATAAATTATTTAATGTACTAGATGCAGAATAGTATAGAGCGATGACACCACATATATTATTGATATAGCAAGATGAGTTACAAAATAAATCTTAGTGGCAATACTAGTACTTGGTGGTGGGGTGTTAGAAAAACCGAAACATAAGATACAAAATAAATCTTAGTGACAATACTAGTACTTGGTGGTGGGGTGTTAGAAAAACTAAAACATAAGATACAAAATAAATCTTAGTGCCAATACTAGTACTTGGAGGTGTGTTAGAAAAACAAAAACATGAGTTACAAAATAAATCTTAGTGCCAATACTAGTACTTGGTGGTGTGTTATTAAAACAAAAACTTGAGTTACAAAATAAATCTTAGTGCCAATACTAGTAC
>JAUELD010130029.1:0-15873 GCA_031471615.1 Aglantha digitale | reverse complement strand
TTATAAATAAATTTAAAAGGAAAAATAGCTCAGCAACCAAAACCTGGAAACAACCTGTACAAACAAACAAAAATCAAACAAACAAACAACGGTTTTATGGTACATTAACTTTCTCTGAACTTATAGTTTTGTGAACAAGTTTCGCTATACTATATCAATACATTAAGTAGCTGAATCTTCCATTACGGAGCAATTTATCTTTTTATTGAATGTCAATGTTTAATTATGTGTTATTAATGTTTTATTAATGATTAGTTAGTTGGCAAACCTTGTTGTTATGAAAATATTTAATTAAAGTAGCTACTAAGTAGTAAAAAGTATAAATTATGCTAATTAATAAAAAGAGCATAACAAATATCATAATATATGCGTATATATTAAATGTGTTGTTGCAAATATCTTTTTCAGACATTTTGTTTTGAAAACTATTACAGAAAGTGCACTTATATACCTATCTAAACAAAAGATTTTTTCTTTATGTCATCTAGTCATCTTTAAAAACAAAGATTTCATATCATTGCTGCAAATCACTGCTCTAGGCTCAGCTAGTATTTGACTTTCTTTAGTACTTTTTATTAAAAATAAAGCTAATGATATTCTATGTTCAGTATTGACATACAGTTAATAGCACAATTCGTGACCATCAAAAAATAGCTTATATTAGTACAAAACTTTGCGTAAACGAAAGACGGGGGTAAATTAAGAGAAAAAAACAAAAATAAAGGTTGAGTTAGGGGTAGGGTTGGGTTTAGGGTTAGGTTTTGGTGTTGTTTTGTTTACTTACATTGTTTTATTCTGATGGTCACAAATAGTGACATTTACACTCTCTTGAAGTCAGCTTTAACGACAATTTACCATTCAGAAATTATGTTAACTTAGTGTAATTTGCACAAAAAAAAACTATCAAGAGAGTCTATCTATTGTTCTAAGAAGAGAGTCGAATTAATGGGACATTAGATTCATCTATAAATAGATTTATAATAAAAAGAATTTTTAAGTAATTAATAATAACGTCTATCAAGTCTTAATGATCAGAATTCTTTTGATAATACGAGTGTTTTGATCCGATAGTGGCGATAATCCGATTAAATGCCACTAAACAGGACTGGAATATACTTGAAAAATTTCCTTGATGTAACTTCACTAAACTACCAATTGTCAAAATTATATTTGCGAGAAAACAGTTAATTTAAAATCGAACAGTAGTGCAAGCGTTAAATTTTTAAGTTATCTTGTTGCTATTTATAAAGGTATAAGTTTTAAATACGCTTGAGGGAAGATAGTTATATTTAAATTTTATATATCGGAACTCGTGGAGCACTAATAAATGCTATTGATATTGACGTTCAAGAAAACTATAAATTACTTTGAAAACTTGTATATTCTTGATATATAAATTTTAATAAAGGTACATGAAATTAAAATAAACAAAAAATAATATAATGGAGTACAGTACGCTATTGTCTCTTATTGTCTTTACGGTTGGATTTCACAATTTTGCTGATGCAAAGGTAAGAAGTTAATATTGCCCTTCCCTTAATTTATTTGATAAGTGATTGAACTCAAATGTCTTTCACGAAAAGTAAGAGATACTCAATCAGTTAATTCATTTTTCATTCCCTACATTTATAAATTGACTGATAAATTGACCATAGATACAAACTGCTGTTAAATTCAAAAAATTTCACTACTGTAAAGATTACTATAGCTTAATGTCCTCTGATGAATAACTTTTCATTAAAGAAGTAACTCATTTTATTAGGTTGACCTAACTAAATGCAATCAGGAATATTCATGTCTTCGATATCCATCTGGCTGTACATCATTGTCAAGTTGCATTGCTGTTGCTACATATAAAGTTAATGAAAGCAACAACGAGGTTGAATTCCAACTGACATCTAAAAAAAATTGGGTAGCACTCGGACAAAAAAGATTAAGACAAGGAGGCAGTAGAATGGTATATATTAGTTAATTGAAATTTGGATAGTTTACCTATTATACATGTGGAGAATACTCAGATTCAAAAATCAAAACATGTGTTCTTGTGACACTATGTTTAGATACGTAAATACGTGACATGATCTTTTAAAGAGCTTTTAATATCTTGATTTATTGAATTGATTTAGTTTTTGAATTTTTTTGAGCACATTTAGTCTTTTCATTTGAATCTTTTTTTACCTTTTTGATTTTTACAATGAGTTAGTGATTTTTTAGATATTTAAAAGAATAAGTAAAAGTCAAGTAAATGAAAATTTTGTTCACTTTATCAAGCCATTAAGACGGCGAGGTTAAAAATGTAATGGACAGATGTGAAGCAATGCTTAAGAAAGTTAATTTTGCTCTCAGCAGTGAAGTGTAATTTTGATATATGTCATTATTTTGATTTTTTAACATAGGCAAAGTTACGTGGCCAATACTGCGTAGATGCTGGTTCAAGTATTGTTCTTGGAAACTTTAATACTAATCAGCTATCGGCACCTGGTGAACCTAAATGGGTATCCAGTGTAAGTTTTTAAATTTTTGTATCAATGTTTCCGTAACTCTAATGACACTAAAGTGTTTTAATAAATAACACTTATATGTTGAACACTAGATGGATTGATGATAATACCCATATATTGCTCAATTCTTCATAAAATTTTTCGCTATTTTGATAAAGACTAGTCTTTGTAATACCCTAAGTTTTACTCTAGCATCACACGTGTTTGATCGATTTCATGTTAAAACAAACTTTTTAAAGTAAACAGGACTATTATGTTTTTCGATAGCACTCATAACAAATTCTCGTAGTTGTTGTTGCTTACAAATTGCAAAATAAGCAAATGTTAATATGTTAGTTTTATAATATTTATATCTATTACACAAGTAGCTACTTTTTATTTTAGGTACCTGAAGTCACCATCATTAAAACAAAAAAATATCACGATAGTGCGGTTTATTGCCAGTAAGTGTGTGTAGCAGCATTTAGAACAGGTTTTTGAGCAGTAAAATATTCAAACAAGTTAATCTTGGAAAAGTTGAATTTTCTGTTATTAGGTAGCTATTAAGTATTGATTTTAAAACATACATTAGTTTATAATCGAATGAAAACATCATTATAATCAATACGACATTTTTTTCATTATTATTTAACCTAAAAGTACAGTTTAGTTAGACACAAGTATAATATTTATCTGAATTGTTATTACTTAAGTTCCATTCACAACCGTTCTTAAATTTATAAGTTCCTTAGGCCAATCTGTCAGATTATACTGATTAAAACTTGTCAAAACATCTTGTAGTAAAATAAAAAAATGCTCTAAATCATAGAGAGTCCATAGGAATTAAGATAAAATTTTCATCTTAGTTCGCTATCTCTTTACTATAGATTCAAACGACCAATTAATACCCAAACTTCAAATAACAATTTATACAGCTTGGATAAACCACATCTGTTCGTGTTGGCTGTGGGAAATAAAGCAGGTAGGTTATACCTGTTCATATAAATTTTATTTCATCTTATTAATTTCAAATATCTATTACTTTAAACTTTTAGCTGTAGCTTTTTTAAGTTTTCTGACTTTCTTCACTTGATTTTTCTATTAGAAATATTGTTTCTATTTTTTTTGAAATATGAATAAAAGTTACATTGATATCTGTCATAATTATGTCTGTTTGTATAATTTTTATATAAGATTTATTTCTTCCTGAGATCTCAAATGTTACATATTAGTTCCAGTTTAGCATTATCCTAGCTCATATAAAATAAAAACTAGCTGTTTAATAACTATTTTACTTTTCGGGAAAAAAATGTTATGCAAGAGGTGGAAATTCTGAAATGTTTGTCTTTTATAATGTCGTTCTATATATAGTGTTTTTCAAGGACTGGATTTTTTTGATTTTAATTTAGATGCCAACTTGCATCCTTCATATCATGGATTCGGTAAATACGCCTCAGCCATAGTTGATACAGCTAGTACCAACAGGACTAAATACCACCATCATGAGATAGAAAATGTATTTCAAGGCTTGAATTTGTGATTAATAACACAATGAATTGAATAAATGAAAAAATTGTCATTGGAAAATTTTAGATCTGCAAATTTTAACATAAATCCCTTCTCCTACCACTTCCGTCTATAAGTCTTTTCTAAAGTAGAGTGTTACGCTTGATAGTGATAAAAAAGTTTATTTATAAAATATCTCAAGAATTCAATTTCTGAATTGAAACAAGATTTACGTGTCGGCTCACAATTATATGACTTTTAAGGACACCATCCAATAATTCAATGGAACGATAAAACACATAGCTACAATTCGATGCAAATACATACAACTTATCACTTTGAATTTGAGTAAATTTATTGTTATGGAAGGTGCATGATGGCTTTCTTGAGGAAAAACCTCAATGAAGGAGAAAAAAAATTGAATCAAGGGGTTCGTCATATTAAATGTTTAACTTCAGCAAACAGTAGTAAAATAACTTCATCGAAGAAAATCTTTTTCAGTTTTTATAGAACAACTTTCTTTTCCTAAATAATAACAAATACCAAATCAATACCAAATTTTGTTTAATATTTGTTTGATTAATACTTCAAGATTTAAATAGCGGGTCCGAATCAATCAAACCCACCTCTCACCCGATTTACTCAGAACCACTAAATAAACATTAGAGAATAGGGTGACTATTCTATCATATACTTCACACTTCAGACAAGAGGAGTTTTAACAGGGATTTATAGCAAAGTGTTTTAGTGAAACGACCTGAACTTTTACAGAACATAAACATAAAATGACAGCATAATTTGTACACAAAATAAGTTCAAACTTCAATGAAGTTAAAAAAATATTATTTTCATTTTCTCAGCCATCCAGCTAAGAATATGCATACTTATTTGACAGAAGGGTTACTAAGTCCTTGCACCAAATAAAAACATATGTAAATTTTAACCCCGAAGAAACTTTTGCCGAAAACTTCTATAGTTTTACAAAACATTATCTAATATGTCTGTCAGCACAAATGTTTTGTTAAATGTCTTAAAAAAGCATAGGACCCAACAACTATCATGTTTGATCATATATATTTTCTGAAAAATGTCTAAAATATTACTCTTTTTAAATCCTAAAAATCATGATATGAAAAGGACCAGCAGTACTACTACTTACTTAATTTCTAAATATTTTGGATAAATTCAATGTAATTTTTAACTTTTTTTTAAAAAAAAATAAAATAAATAAGAATCATTCCAAAAAGAAAAATATTTGAATTGATCAAACTATTGGTGATGGTTAAGACTATTGCAAGACTGGGATGTTTATCCAGTATTAAAACTTTTGCATTGAATCTGAATCTTGAGATTTTCTTTCGTGATTCGCCTTTTCTTCTAGATATTGGCTATGGTCAATTGCAGCGAAGTGTCATGTAATGTAAGATTATTGACAAAAATCCAATAAGAACGATGTATTTGTAATAAAATTCTAAACATTTGATAAGATTCGTGTATGTCGACAATTTTCAAACTGGAAATCAAACATTTGCAATAATATAAACGTGGTAAGCAGTTACTCCTATAGCACATCCAAAAATTAAAATCATAAATAGCCACGGAAGAAAAGTCATCTAAAATAAACCAAATTACTTTATCAGTAAGCATAATACCCCTAGGTTATATATAAGATACATACACAATAAACATAAAAACACGCTACGTTACGTAATGTTTATTTAAAAAATAAGGCATGTTACACAAGTAAGGTTCAGTGATAAGGTTGAGGGAGGCAGTGGTAGTAAAGTGGCAGCAGGTTAGCAGAAGGCCGAAGTGTTCTCGGTTATATCTAATAAAATTCACGTTTTAGAAAAATATAACAAAAACTTACCTGCTCATCATCGTTACCCAACGAAGTATACCCATCTAAATGAAATAAATGCTAGAAGCTAGAACAGTTATTCAAGGTAGTAGCATTTACAGAAAAAGTAAAAATATTAAAACTTACTTCTGTTGCCACCAGGTTTAGTAAAATAAGAAATCAAATGGACCAAGATAAAAATTCCAATAATAGATGGTAGATAGGCAATAGCTGTAGTATTTTCTAATCCGGAAATCTTTAAACCATATATGACAGCACAACCTGTAGGCAAACCAAATAAAAGTTGTAAGTTGATTTTGATAGATATAAAGAAGTCCTGGTATCTAATATGAATTTTTATTTTTGAATTTTCAAGGCTGTTCATTTTTCATTTTTCTGAAAATTTTATGGAATTCAGTAGTTACAGTAGTTTTGTTTGGCGGGTCAATTTCTTTATAATAGATAGATAGATAGATTTTCATTTTTCAAGGGTCAAACTTTAAAACCCATCTATTCTTAAGAAATCTGAAAAACATAACCCTTTAGTTCTTAGAAAATCAAAATGTAAAACATTGTAACCAAATTTAAATTTCCTCGGGCTATAGCGTTTGTGTCAATGTGCATGACGTCATCAAATAAACCATGTGACAAAAATCCTTATTTTATTTTTTGTGAAAGTTTAAGGGTAAGTCTACCTCCATTCAAAATGTCAAGGCCATTGCTATAAAAACTCACCTGAAAAATAAGAGGGACTTTTTGTCCCAATATAAAATAGGGCTACAAAAAAGTCCATACATTTCAGGGTTAAAAGATTGAATAAATACATTAATATAATCAA
The DNA here is from genome assembly GCA_031471615.1 of Aglantha digitale. Lineage (NCBI taxonomy): Eukaryota > Metazoa > Cnidaria > Hydrozoa > Trachymedusae > Rhopalonematidae > Aglantha > Aglantha digitale. Next base: position 9,209 of record JAUELD010130029.1, on the reverse strand, counting down.
TAATAAATTATTACCACTTAATATCCATGCCAAGATTCCAACAAGTCTATGCGTCCAATTAAAAACGAAACGGCTTTTATAATAAAGTAATCGTGGAAAATATAAGCAAATTTGTACACACGAATTAGCTATTAGTATTGTAAGAGAAGTTGTGGGTTCAAGTATTTTTCTAAGAAATGGTTTCTTTGTATTCAACGGAATTACAATTGCGTTTTTTGCTATTAATTTGAACAATGTTATTATATATGTTCTTTGAAATTTTGTAAACGTAAATATTCCATGTAGCGAAAACGACAAGAATATACTTAAGAGGAAATTGAAATCACAAGTAGCTAACACAAAATAAAGTAATTCCAAGAATAGAAAACTCGGTAAATTCGGTTTTTGATAGCTAGGTTTTAACACAACTCGATTAATTATAAATTTACTTACTAATTATGGTTTGGATTTGGTCTGAAAAATGCCATCACCGGCTGTAAGACAATAAAAAACAAATATTTACGTTTTTTATTTCAGTACAAGCAGAACATTTAATATAATATGATTAAAACTATTAGCTTAGACAACTGGGTTTTTACACTTAAATAAAAGATTCTTGCGAAATGACTGAATTTATGGCCAATTAAGTAACTTTCTATTTTCCAGTTAACGACGAAAAAACTAGCGCTTTCAAGTTTGATGAAAAAAATTGTGGATTTTGTCAGAATGATTTTTTTCATTATTTATAGCTTCTAGTGTCACAAATAGATATACTGTTTAAAAAATACCGGAAAACACTAAAAACATACAAATAAATACACATTTGCCTCTAACATAAACGAAAAAAAAAAAAGAAAAAAGTTATTAAATATATTTATACTAACTTGTATCAAACCACATATAATTGCGAACAGTCCTAACCACTGATGGTTTCCAGCATTGTCCTGACGTATATGCAAATAAAAAACGAAACGCTTAAACCATATCACACAAGGTTTAATAATAAATATAGGTGAGCAAAATGTGTCGCTAAAAGTTTAGAAAGAATGATAAAACCTCGAGAGACCTTTGTGGTGCCTAAAACAAAGTATGGAATCTTGGAAGCAGTACATCTTCGTTTGACAACTACTACATCAGAACTTAACTTTGTATGGAACGTTCAAATTACAGCATAAGTGTAATTGACAAATGTTGAGTAACAATAATGCATCACTAATAAGAAGTATTATCCCCCACTTACCGTCCATTTCCATTCAAGATAATAACAATAATGCATCAGTGATAAGAAGTATTAACTTACCGTCCATTTCCATTCAAGATGAATAAGTATAACAATGAAGCCACCGATAAATGTTAGCACACACAGTCCCATAATAGTCACATGGAGCTAAAACAAAATAATAAATCTTTTAACTAATGGTCTTACAAAAATTGCGGCCACGTGTTAGATCAACGATCAATACAATATAGGTAGCAAAATCAAGTGTTGGCAAAACAAAAATATGTGTATAGTAAGATAACAATATGGGTACATATTAAAGCTATGCAAGGGATGTGATCCTAAGTCAAAATGAAGGTGAATTGTTATGGATGAGTTTTAGTCTTCAACAAATTTAAAACACACCTTAAATATATGCATATGGTTACCCGGACACAACAAAAGATGTATTTATTTCTTATACAAGTAGCCTGAAAAATTTTATGCTTTCTGTTTCTATTTTATTTTGCAGTTAGGAATTATATTTATCATTATAGTTACTCAAAGCACTTACTATAAACCAAGCATCTTTGCCAATTAACTTATATCTGCTTAGAACTGGTTTCATCATCATCGGCATGCATATACCGCAGGTGGCCAACAGGGTCCATGCGATGCTCATTAGAATACCTGAATGTAGCGTAATACTTATATAATTTTAAAAAGATATATAACGGACAAGAATAAAAGTCTGGTTTTAATCATAAATGTATTTTGACTAATCAAAATAACAAAAGCGTAATCACTTGCAATAAGGCTTAAAACACGCACCATCGTATCCATATAATGGTAATAAATTGTTAAGGAAAACTTCCAAAATATGTTTTTTACATGTGATGTCACATAATGTGCCCCTGAACAACAAATTACAATAATAAATAAAACAACTTATTTTGGCCCAAAATAATATTTAAAACATATTTACAACATTACTGCCATTTCGACAATTTTAATTATTTTTTTTGAAGTTCTTTTGAAATCAACTCAGAGCCCCTAAGTAGCCCATACGGAAATACGCAATAAGGTTAAACTAAGCAAGTATTGAAAAAATATATATTTGTAATATATGTGCTTGTAAAAATCTTCAAAACAGTTTTGTTTTTAAAATAAAAACTGCCAAAATTATAATGAAAATCAAGATAACAAAATAGAAAACAAAAGATATGCATAAGATATTTTCTACTGCGATTCCTATTCCATCATAAATGGATAAAAACATTTGGAAAAATTGTTACACACTGCAAAACACAAACTGGTGAAAACGCTTATCACGAGTAACATACCATGGACTTTTATGATTAACGGAAAATCATCTTCAACAGTACCACAATAACCGGCAGCCACATCGCACTTGTCAGACATATAAGACCGGTACCCATGATAACTCGGACGAGCATTGGAACCATTACCTACAAAATATAAAAGTAGAGTTTGTTACTTAAAAGATTATCAATATAGCTACCTTCCTTCAACTATCGACTATCAACAATTTTTTTTTTTCAAATATTGTAACAGAAATCATGGTGAGGATGAAGGATAAACACTTCATAATCATGACCCACACTTAATAACAAGTTCAATACGTGCTCCGATTTTGTGGAAATATATGAATATTTAATAACGTTGTATTTTTCATATTGTTGACAAATCATATTCTTACCTGAAGTTGTGCGACCAAAAGCCATGGCAAATAACAGCTTATTGTCTAAACTGTACAAGTTTTTTTCAGGAGCTTTCACCTGAACTGGTCGTTTGAATCTACATAAAAAAGGATTTTTGTCAACTTTAAGAAAAAGAAAATACTATTTAAAATTAAGTACGGCAACATAAACTCTTGTAAACTTCGTAAAAACTTGTAATTTTAGAGACATTAGGTTCTTTAAAGAAATTAGGAGGAGAATGAGACAATATATGTTTTTCGTTTAGACATATGTAACTTTTCCTGAAATTCGGTGCACAATTTTTGAGTTTGCATGCAAGATTTCTTATAGATGGTAGCTATATAGATGGAGCATTTTTACTTACTTGCAATATATGTTGTTTTTTGAATCTTTATTTGCGGCCAATACCGTCACTTCAGGAATCTAATACGACAATTTAATAAACTATTTTATAAATAACTTTCCCCTGCTTTATTTAATTGCAGTTAACTAAGCATTTTACTCATTTTTAGCATGCTTTTCCCTTTACTTTATTTTGTAATTTCTGATTGTACAAGACAAGAGAGTCTATTTTTACAAAACATTAATACTTTTAAAATAACTGGTTTTGATTAACTCGATTGTAGTTTGTCTAGAATGTCTTCCTTAATATTTGGCAAAAATAAGGATGGCAAATTTTTAAAAATTAAGACTTACCTTCTGTACCCATTGAGGGGTCCCAGCTTGTGATAAATCATTACCATTGAAATTTGCTAGTGCAACACCGGAACCAGTGTCAATACAATATTGACCACGCAGCTTAACCTGGCAGACAGACAATAAATGAGTTGATATTTTTCTTATACAAGTTCGTTAGTTCCTCTATTTTTTTTGTTTCTTCAAAAATATACAGATACTTCACTACAGGTCCTTTGAAATCAAACCAGAGCCCTTCATTAGAACTTACGAAATAGGGTTAAACTAAGCAATAATGCCTTAAAAATATTTGTAAAAATCTTCAAAACAATTTTTTTTAAAAAATTTCCTGCCAAAATCAGTGTAGTGGAAACTGGAGACTGTAAATTGGAATCGAAGACAATGAAACGCAAATAGATTGTTTTATATAAGATGAGAAAATGAAAACAAATTTTTTTCTTGTTTCAATTCTAGTTTTTATTCATGAACCCTGCTTTACTCTTGGGTTGTTAATTTACGAGTTTGGATGTAAACGACAGACCTTAAGTCTAATGGAACAGGGGAAAAGATTTATGTACCTAAAATTTTTAGAAAATAGTAAGAATATAATTTTTTTTGTTTTGTAAAAATTTGAGCAATTTTTTTAAGTTAATAAACTGCTTTTCAAAATATTCCTTTTTCGGTCTTTAAATTTTTATATAGGAATCATAAAAAGAAACCTTCAGTAAATTGGTTATAGATCTGGTTTTAAAAACTGATTTCACTGATGAAAACAAAAAGTCTCAACTTGATTTGAACAACCAACATAGATTTACTGCAGAGCAAAAATTATGTAATACAAAGAAAACTTTCATTCTACCATTCTATCATGACCTTGATCTTTAAGTTCTTTTTGGGCCAATCCGACCCATTTTCTGTTGCTTGTTATCTGAAATACTACAGTTTCGTCCTTTTTCACATATTCAAAGGTGGCAACAGCATCACAATTCGCTAGCGATGTACATTCAGTGGGATGACGAAGGCACAAATACTCCTTTTTACATTTATCCAGATCGATCTAAAAGGATAATATATTTACACTTTGACATATACACTTACAAATATAAACCTCAAGTTTAAAATCTCCTTGAACCTAAAGGGGAGAACACTAATATGTTTTATGCCACTTCTTCGACGGAAAAATATAATTTATTGGAACAAACATTATATTAACATTATCAGATTATGTACATATATATTATTTATCACAAGTTTATTTTAATGAAAGAACTGCAATGCGTCTAATGTCACTTCTACGTGACTTCAACTGCTAGAAAAAACTTTAAATCAACATTACCTACATATAACATATGCACATATGTCTGCACACCATATATCTTTTATTCATTTTTTTCTGCTTACACAAGAATAGAATAGAATAGAATGTGTATATTTTTAACAGCATATTACATTAACTAATCTCAAAATAAAATTTATTAACATAATATCGTAACTATAACTTAAATATAAATTTAGAAAAAAGAAATTGATCATATTTAGCTAGAAGTAAGGCTGTATTTACTTTTTTCTGAAAGAACCTAGATCTCACACAAATCTCATTTTAATATCCCTCACACTTAATATCCCTCATCCCATCACACAAATCTCATTTTAATATCCCTACTTGTTGCCGTGGTTACGATTTTCTTGGCGTAGAACAATTGCTGAAGAGCAAATTTTTTTCTTGCCCGTTAACACAACAAGATTTAATTAAAACATTTAAAATGACTAAGAAGCGTTTGTACCAAAATGCCTGTGGATTTTTTGGCTTGAAGCGAAGAATAAATTTTCACAATAAACCTTATTTCTAGTCAGGTCAACTAGCAGTTTTACGTAAATTTTCTTTCCAATGTTTATTTAAATTGATCAGGTTATAACTGCAGAATAGCGTCGGATTCAAATTATAAAAATATACGAATATTAAAACGATTTTAATTTCAAACTTCAATATATACGCACAGGGAATGGCAAGGACTTCAGTCAGTATGAAAAGTGTACTGATGTACAACCTAGTCCATTTATCTATATTATAACATATATAATAGTTGAAAACATTTAACTGTTTCGTAGCATTATAATAGTCCAAGAGGAGCTTTAAAATACTCGTTCTGACCAAACGAAATAAAATAATTCTTCAAAGAAAAATATTTTAATATTGGAACTTTATTTAAAGAGTTCTGCAGCGATTACGTCAAGCAATTCTGGTTCAAATTTGGATCAATCTAAAAACGGGTCAACTGTGTCCAATGAATTATTGAATTATCAATGAATTATTTTTTTTAGCTGTTGTTTACCTGCTTATGTTAAAACTACAATTTTTCGCAAAGCTTAGTTCCCTTTAAAGGAAACACGTGATATTTTTAATTCAACATCAACAAAATGTTTACATATGCATGTAAATCAAAACAGCAATGTTATTCATTTTAATGAAGTCTAGAGTTGTGCGTCACGTTTTTTACATTGTTTATTTTATAAATACCAAGGTATGTTTGTTTGTTTGTTTATGTTTATAAATATCAAGGTATGTTTGTTTGTAATTTCCAATAAAGAGGTTTTATGTCTCAAATAGATTTTCAAAACGTTTTTTTTTTCAGGGTCACATGACACGCTTTTATTTCACTTAGTATTTCTGAAATTATTAGTAAGAAGGTGAAACAACACGAGAAATAGTTTTGTTAAGTATATATTACAAATAAAGATACAACAGCTTGCAAAAATTAAGAAAAATGGAATCTTCATGTATTAACTATACTATAGAAAAAATTTTGTTGAAAGAATCATTTTTTATTATTTACATTTTTGTTTTCGCAAGTTTTATCGCTATTTTTGCCATTTGGTTTGTTTGAAATATTAAGGTTAATTTCTCCACGTACATTAAAAAACTTTTCAAAGTCTACAACGACTTATACTTTATGTATTTTAAGTATCAAACATCGAAAATCGGTAACAACACATTTTAAATGTTTCATTTTTTTTGTTTTTATTGTTTTTTTTTATAGGTTACTTTAAACTTTGCATAAATTTCCGCAACAAAAACACAGGTCTAAAAAGAATTGTTTTATGATTTTTTATAGCTGTTTTACCAACACACTTTTGTGACAACTGTTTAAACAGAAACATTTTTACGGATATTTTACAATAAGCTTCTACACGTAACAAGATTGCATCAGCGATTATTTTCTTTAATTGTTTAAATGAAACCTGATAGGAAGGAATTGCATACGCCATTTTATCATAACAGTTTTTAGAATAAGTAACGCGCATGTAATTTTACTCCTATATCTACATTTTAGTTTTTTATCTTTATCTCATCTTTAGCATGTGTTTGTGATTATTTAATTTCAATGTTTATAAGATATAGTACTGTTATGTATTCTTTTTTTAAGAACGGTGTCTCGTGTATCTATCTTAGGTAGGCGTATGCACCCAGTTTATTTTGATGTATACGTCGTGGAGTAGCTTACGCCCTTATGTATACGTCCTACGTAAACCCAGTTAATTTAGATCGACGCCTTTGGGTGCTGGTGTGTTCCCATAGTGTTCCCATAAGAACCTACACAAACTTCTCTACCAGGCAACCCATAGAAGTTTTTGCATATATTTTGAGAGACTATAATAACCTCGTTCAAATTTCCCCAAGGTTGCATGTCGCGAAGGTTGACCTCGTCACTGTGGGATGCAGAGGTGTGGTTTGAACATGCGACGGTTATCTTGTTTCAAAGCATCAACATTGTCTTTGATTAAATAATAGGCAAATTATAAAGTTATGACTATGTAACACATACCAAAAACATGCGCTTTCCAAAATTTATTGATTAAAAGGTATCTTTAAAAGAAAAACAGAGAGAAAATTTATTTAGCTACTGCCGAAAGGCAAACTGATGTACAAAGTAGCAAAATAGGCCCAAAAATCGAATCGCGCATATAGGTTTTTGGTGAAAGTCCTAATAAAGTATCAATATGGATCTTACATCATCAGGCAAAGATTTATTTATTTTTCTCTTTGAAACTCATTGGTTGGAATATAAAATGTAAATAGATAAAGAGGTGGATCCTTAACTTTAACTCTAAACACACATTGTTAATTGTTTAAAATTGACAGATTTGTAAATAATTGTAAAATAAGAACACGCCAACAAAAACCATAGAAAACCCTGTTTGTAACAAACAAGCAGTTTTGTTAGTAATAGAAAAATTATTAATCTTTTTTATAGAAACTTTAAAAATAATATTTTTCATTGTTGTTTACCTGTTAAAAACTATTAAACTATGTAAAAAGTTAAACTATAAAAAAACTAAGAAAATCGGGTATTCAGCACAACAGGGTGAGCCGTAGGTATAGACTTTAGCTAGTCTAAAGTTCAAAGCATAAAAGAAATCTAATATTAAAAGTATATTACAGGGCTGGATACAGGAAAGTCAGCATATGTGACACTAAAAGTATAAAATAGTAGCTTTTTCGCAAGCTTTATTTGTAATTTCGTAAAGAAAAATGTATGTTGGGAAAAATACACCTCGGGTACTTGCCTCATGCGCCCTTTATTGTATCCTCCCCAGTATAAATATATCTGCAATATACCTGTGCACTTGCGTGTCGTTGCAATGTTGAAAGATACACCATTAAAAACGGTAGCAGCATCGTGTTGTAATTTGTTTTGCTGTAAATATATATATATATATTTAAAATCATAATGTCATTTGCTTTTCAGTATTTTATTTTTTTTTATTTCAGCTTATTTTTAGCAATGTAGATGTTCAGCAGCACTGTGTTAAAAGAAATAATTTTTATCAAACTATAAGTATTTATACAGTTATACAAGATGAAATCTAAGGAAACACTGTGAAATTAATATGACTAGAATTACTAAAGTTTTTATTATGTAGCTATCTATCTATCCATCTGTCTATAAATAGGTTTTGTAAATTGTTTTTTCTGTGTATTAAATTATTTTTTATATATAATTTATGGAGCAGAGAAATATTGTCGTAGCTATAACGAAACAAATATTCTACTCAAATATAACCACAGCTGAACTTTGTTAAGATTTTCTCGCCACAGGCAATTCGTGACTGTAAATACTAATTTACCGCAAATTCCCCACCCCTGCTTCCCCTGATGTCAATGTTGTTTTTAGTCTTCTATCCCAACATTGATCAAGGTGGACGGGGGAGGATGTGACATAACTTTTTCTCAAATATTATGTCCACGATTATTAGAAGCAAAAAACTCTAAAAGCAGGATTCCATCTAAAGTACAGCCACTAATATTACTTTTAATTGAATTAAATTGATAGATTTACCATAAGGTAATTTTCAACATTTATATAACTCGATGATATTTTGTCGTCAAAGCACAGTTAGTAAAAAGAAGAATCTGAGCAAGTTATATTTTTTGTAAGCATATCTTTAAATATCAAAGTAAAATGATACGAGTTTCTAAACCATGTCATGTCTATAAAATCTGATTAAAGTATTTAAAATCGAAATAGAATCATAAGATTCATACAATTGATACAATTGATATATAAAACACTAAGTCTTTTTTATAAAATAACAATTTTCATATATATGTATAATAGCTAAGTGTAACTTATATG
>JAUELD010129918.1:148-13187 GCA_031471615.1 Aglantha digitale | reverse complement strand
CCTCCCGCTTAATCTACCATTTGTATATAATTATTTGTAAAATGGGCTGTTTGAACTGTCTGTTGATTTTTTTTATTTAAAAAAATTATTGAATCTGAAATTGATGCAAATTGATGCATCAGTCAATCTTGAAGGAATAATCTGCAACTATTATAATTATGTTTGTTGTAGTTTTTTCTATAAATAAGGGGTGGGGTGTTAATTTTTACCAATGGGCATCTATATCATCTATATCTATATAACACAACACATCTGTATTACTAATAACATATTTATTATTTTTAGTAATGTCAGTATATGATAAACAATAGATGTCTTCAGTGAGTAAAGTAACTTTAGGTTTATCTTGTATAGTATCAATTAGTATTGTAGCTTTTGTACATTGGTCGCAACAAGATGACAAGAAAAAGATGAGACTTGGCGTGTTAAAGGATCTAGAAAGGCAAGAACGTAAACGTAAAAATGCAGAGGACTTGAAAGAGCAACAAAGACTTGAAAGTTTCTTTCAGAAAAAAGAAGAACAGTCTTAAAGATTCTACAAGTAAGTGATGAAAAGGCTACATATTTTAATTTTTGTCTTCTTACTTGTATTCTATCTAATTTTGATTTAGCTGTCAATACTTTTTAATTTATGTTTAAGATTTAGTTCAATTATTTTTTGAGATATAACCTGTTAATAACAATTGTTTCTTTTTATTAATTATACTCATTCATTTTATTTTATTAAGAATTATGTCTTCACACCCTTCATTAGCTATTGCTGTAACTACTGGTGTTGCAGCACTAGTTGGTGGAATAACTGCATGGAAATTGCACAATGAGTGGCAAGGCATTGAAAACAACAAGGTGAAAGATTTGACTGATATATTGCCTCTCATTAAAATTGAAGATGTTGGTAAGCTATTAAATTCATCAAGCTCAAAAGTAAGGAAATCAGCAGAGCTTTATTTAATGCATAAAGCTTCGAAAACTGAAAACCTGATCTATATATTGCAACAAACTTTATCAGATGATTTGAATCAAGTTGTAAAAGCTGTTACTGTTATTCGAATGATTGCTAAATCTTCTGAAGAAAATAAAGCCAAATTGTTAGATGCTAGGGCTTTAATGATTTTACCCCAATGTATTGCAAAAATATCTGATGACTTTAAATACAAAGTTTTAGTTGAAAAAATCAAAGCTAATGTGAATGTGGAGAAAATAGTTGCTCGATGTATAGGTGCTATATTTCAGTTGGTGTTACACGACACTGTAAACATTATTAACTTTTCGAAAGAATCTACTCTTATTCGTAATGTAATGTTAAACTTTCTTGCAGATGATGGATATCATGTGTTAACTGATATGAAACGTTGGTCCACATATATATTAAACCAACTTTCACAGTGTAGCTTGCACCCTATCAAAAAGCAATTACGAAAATGGGGTATCGTAAAAAAAACTTCACTGTGTTTAATGTCAACACTAGGTGATTTGTTACAAACACAACTTTGCTTACAAATTATTGTTCATTATTTAAATGATCTTATTGAAGAGATAATCAAAGTCTGTGAAGAAATGGCTGCATTGGGTGTTTTGCCTCATTTAGTCGGGCTACTAAGATGTGATGAAGATGAGAATATTGTTCAATTAGCTGCTGTTATTATACATCATTTTTGTTGTTTCGATATTGAAATTCAGTTTTTAAGCTCAGTTCCTGGGATTGTTAAAATATTGTATTCTGTGTTAAATTCTCAAGAATCAACGATACAAAAGACGATAATTCGCATTGTGAATTATTTATCTGTAGGGAGTAATACATTTCAGAAGTTGCTGATAGAACATAAACCTATGATTAAAAAATTGTCAATTTGCTTAGCATCCGGGAATCCAGATGTAGTACAAGGAAGCTTAATGTTAATACATGACCTAGCAATGCCTGGTGAGTTTCGATTTTTCAAATTTAGTTTTGTTTTCAAAATGTTTAAGTGGAACCAGGGAGAATTTCTGAAGAATTTCTTGATTTCTATATACAGAAAAAAGATCTGATGTGTGAACAACAGAATTGATATTAGACTTAAAGTAAATATTACATGAGAAGAATCTTCTTTTTTTTTTAGTAGAAACTATTAATTTTTTATCAAAACTGTTAATTATTGATTATCTCTGGGGAAAGAGTTTACCTCTATTATGGAGCCCAGCTTTGTCACAGGTCCTATATATCCAGTCTGTATGTTCGTCTATCTGAAACCGTTCAGTTATTTCTGATTGCTTGTAAGAAGTTAGTGGATCATATATTTACTTAGTGATGCGGCCAGACATCTAGAAAGAGAGCGCTGTGAATGAATATCCTGAAAAAGGGCTCTTTATGCTTAAAAAGGTGTATTTTCATAACAATAGGTAAAGGTCATTAAGTTTGAAGGGGCAGTTGCTAGATTTGTGCTTGGCGGCCCAAATTTACTTGACAAATCTTAATGTTTTACTCAAAAGTTAACATTTTTGAAAAGATATATATATATATATTATTTTGGCATAAATGTCTGTTAAAATAATTTTGTTCTCTCTTAAGATGAAGCTAACAAAAACATTATTAACAGCTTTAATCTGGAATATTTTTTTAATTTTATTTTTGATATTTTTATTTTTAATGTTTTTATCACAGAGGAAAGTCCACTTTATATTATGTCTTTCTTATTTTTTTAGGTAAACAATTTGCACAAAACCTAGTTTTGGTAAATCCTGAAATTTTGAAAGCTTTAGTATCTCTCTCGTTGTCAAGTTCTGGCGAGACTGTTCAATTAATTGCTGAGACTCTAGGTTTTATTTGTTCTTGTGGTAAGTACTCATCTTAAAGTTATTAAATTTTTACCATTTTGGAATCTGTTGGTGGGATTTGTGGTTATAGTCAATCCAATATAGCCTGGACACTATTGCGTGGAAATTAATTCTAAATCTTATTTCAATTCATACCTTTTGATCAATGTATTACGTAATATTATCCAACTACACCTTTTACAAATTTAGATCCTTTGTGAAAAACTGTTTATGTAATAAAGAGATGCTAGTAAAAAGGGAAAATATTTAGTTAGAATTTCAAAAGAAAGTTTGCGCTACAGTTTCCACTAATTTTACATTGTTTGTTTTAGAATCACTACATTCTCTTATATTAAAACATGGTGTTGTAAATGCTATACTTCACTTTGCTAAAAATAGTGATGTTGCAGTTCAGTTTTGGGCATCTGCGTTGTTATTGAACTTATCAATGATTTCGGATGATGTAAAGGAAATGATTGTGAGAAATGGTGGTATACATACATTATTAGAAATGGCTGTTACTGGTGATGAAGTAGACCTTCCAGATATTGCTACCAATGCTACAAAAACCTTAGTAATTTTGGGGTTCTTAGGTGAGCTTTTTGCAAGTTTGATTTCTGGTCTTGGTTATAACTGTTTGAAAAATGCATAATTCAGCAAGTCAATGGAGACGGATTATAATGCACCAAAACTTGAATTATTCTTATTAAAAAATAAACATGGTTTTCTTGTAAGCAGACAGTTTGTTATAATATGTGGTAAAAAACAACAAGTTATGCATTATTGATGACTTTTTTTTCAAACAAAGTTTTTACAATAAATTATTTCATCAAATTAGCGTTGGAAATATGAATTATAATTTTAGTAACAATTCTGTATTATAAAATTAGAGAAACGGTGTGACTTTAAAGTATAACAAAGGAAATAATATTAAAAAATGTGAAGAGAGTGTGCAAATATAACAATAGAAATGACAGTAAGAAAAACAGACAGACAAAGTGATGTTGCAATGCTTAACCTGTGCACTTAATTCTGGTTTGTTCGGATTTATATGAAAAGCCTCTTATTTTAATTTATAACTAAAATTAGCCTTAGATATTGTTTTAAAGCAATTAGAATCACATTTATGTAAACCTTACAGAACTAATGATTTCCTAAAATAAACATTATCCATTTTGTTTTTTTGTAGATGCTGTTATAAAAGTGAAGTTAATTTCGGGACTTGAGGGTAGTATAATCATTGATGGTACTGAACATTGTCCAGGCAAGCAAGGCATCAATTTAGTCTCGTTAGATTTTGTCAACTATAAATATTCACGGGGCAAGGTTATACAACCAGAGGAATTACATGAATTTGTTAAAGATCATATGAAGTCATGGAAAAAATCAGACCCTGTGTTTGTTGTTACTCAGGGTGATTGTACTGTTTTGGCTGAAAGTATGTTAATATTTATATTGATTGATTGATTGACTTCTGAATGTTGTTTTCTTTTTATGGTTTTAAACTAAATCTAAGCTGAGCTGGTGAGCGAAATGTTGAAAATACACATAAACTCCTTTCTCTTAATTTTTACCTGAAGATATATCACAGAATTAAAACACCTTATTGGGATCCCAAGCTAAAAATGTGATCTTACATGATTATAGCAGGAAAATTTACATGAAACAATAGGTAACGAATATTTGTTGTAATGTACAGAAGCGTAATGTGACAAGAGTAAATTGTAACTTTACTAAGAAAATTGTAACATTACAATCAATTCAATTCACTAGTTATGAATGTTTAAAGTTTAAACTTCCAGCTATTAATGAGTTTCAAAGTGAAAGTCCTTTTTGGGTACCAAGGATAAGCAACCCTGATTTCATTACTCTTTAATGTAACCCTAACTTGTCAGCTTGGGTTCATGTAGTGTAATGTTTTTGTTTTTTGTTGTTTTAATCATATTTTTTTTACTACAATGTTTTAATATAAATAATCTAAATATAATTTCACTCTTGTGCGTCTGTCTGTCTGTGCGTCTGTGATGCCTTTTTCTGATTTTTGCCCAAAAAATAGTGCTTTTTAAAAATATTTCAAGAACTCTTGGTTAGGTTTTTTTGATTTTTTTCATGAAGTTAGTTAATGATAAGTGCTTTTAAATGCACTAGGTTTTCACCCCAAAAAGTTCTAATTTTTGCATCATTATAATCAAAAAGTCAATTTTGCCACAAAAATAATGTTTTTTTAAAAAAAGTACTTTTTCTTAGATTTTTTTGAATTTTTGCATGATGTAAGGCAATATTGAGTGTTTCAAAAGCATTAGGTGTGTCACTCTTTAAAAAAATTCTTGCTGCGTAATTGGGATTAAAAGGTCAATTTTGGTTAAACTCTTAATTAGAGTTTATTGATTTTTTGTATGAAATGAGGCAGCTTTTACAAAATTACATTTTTACCCCCAAAATTTGTTATTGTTGTGTTATTAGGATCAAGTTAGTTTTCTCACCCTTGATTGAAACTGTTTTTAGTATAGGCCAGGTAACTAATGGCCATTCTTTCTTATTTTTTTCATCTTTTAGATCAAATTGTTCCAGATGATTTTATAAGATTTACTGAAAACGAAAACAAGCAATTTCTATACTCTCCAGCGTGGAGCTTAATTCTAACACCACATAACACAAAAGTTAAATTTGGAGAAGATAATTTCGAGTTTGAAATCAACATTCCTATTGGAGAGTTTATTAATGTTGTTCTAAAAGAAAATTTTTCTGACCCACTGATAGATGTATTATTAAGCATGCCTCCATCTAGTAATATAAATAAGGTTTCTGAACTAGAATTGATTGAAATCCTTGCGAGGCATTCTTATCAAAGAAAAGGTATTATGGTTTCTTCTTACTATATCAAACTGTTGGTGCCTTGATCACTAAATAAGTTGATTTGTAATGCATGCCTGCAAGATGTTGAGTTCTTTGTTTATTTCGAATACAATAAAGTTTGTTTAGTGTTTTTAAATTCTTCATATGAAATTTTTTTGCTACTTTTTTTCAGCTATTGTCAATACAACTGGGTTTGTCAATTTTCTGCATGAATTAATATGGGTTGTTGCTTCAATGAAAAGTTGTAGTTTCCATGAATCAGATCCACCTACAAAAATATTACATTGCTTGGCTTCGCTAAAGATCTTACATTTATGCAGTATTGATGATGGTTGCTTAAAAGATTTAATAAATCAAGGTTTAATTGATGTTTTAACTGCACTAATATGGTCTTTGTTTCCTCAGTTAAGTACAGCTTTGAATCAAAATGAAAGGATTCACAATGAGCAAAAAGCAGCTTGGTATGACTTGATTGAGCCACTTGATGAAAAGGAAGAAGGGTTGCCTAATGAGGAGTTTGATGATGATACAAATGATGCTATATTTAGTGATACTTGTAACGAACCTGGTTCTGGTCAAAACCATTCTCCATTGTTAAGTGATAATGATAGTGATACTTCACTAGTTAACAACGAGTTGTATCAACTCATTTTCCATGATTCCCAATCAGAAACACCACGCCCTTCGAGACGCCGAACTGTTCGTTATGCTGATGAAGTAGAGTATGAAAGTTCAACGGCTGTAGTAGAAAGAAGTGAAACTTCTAGAATGAGAGCAGACTCGTTTATTGTGAGATCGGATTCACGTCAAATACATAGAGAAGATGGTCATACCCAGTCCTTTTTAGAAGGTGTAAATAGAGATGATTTTCGATATGAACGCTCACTATCTACAATTGATATCAACAGACCAACAACATCAATGTCTGCTGAACATCAACAACTTCGAAGAATTTCGAGAAGTATGAGTATCTCAATGCAACAAACAAAATCATCACATAAAGAAGAAAAGTTTCAAGTTCCTACTTTCAATGACATTATAATGCAACTACTTCGTCATTCTGTTATAATTTTAAATCGTGCTACAAATGTGAAAGATAAATCGATTCAAAAGGTTTTAATTTCGGCAGATATTTTACCGATACTTGCAACATTACCAGTGTATGTCAATATTTTGCATCAGAAACGCATTAGTGCTGCTGTATCGTCTTCATTAGTAGCAGTATCACAAGCCTTTCTTTCCACAACTCAAAAAGGTCAGTAATGTAAAAACTACAACTTTTCAACTATCAACACTGGCTTCTGTACACCAATATGTTACAATTTGTAATGAGAAAGCATTCATAAGTCTTTTTACTGATTTTTCTACTGGATTTTTTAAAATGCATTTTTTATTGTTTTGAGGAAAAGTTAGGGTTAGGGTTAGTAAATTTAGGGTTAGGGTTAGTATGACAAGAAAAGTTTTGAAGCTGTGATTTTAACAGTCAACATTATCAATAAATTTTTAGTTTTGTTATTTTTCTTTTCAGTAGCAACGTTATTTATCTAAAGCTATATATTTGAATATTCAAATTTATAGTTACCTGTTATCACCATGAGACTTTAAGTTTTATATTAATTATATATTATATAATTTTTAAATTCTTATGTTTAGTCCATCCATGTTTGTTGCAAGACGTTTTTTTAAATCATGCTACTTCCAGTAAAAGTGTTATTCTAAGTTCAGATAGATTAACTGTTGTAAATGAAAATTGGTGCTTTGAAACTGTCGTTGCAAACCAGTCCATAAGTAAAAGTTTATACTCTAAAAAAGAAGAGCCACCGCTGGGTTGGTACTATGAAGTGGAGCTCTATTCTGATGGCATCATACAAATCGGTATTTATAGCTGTTTTTAGACTTTTTATATTGATAAATGTACTTATTAGAAGAAGTTTTGTAGTTCCCTGTTTCTTAATTATATCAAAAATCTTTTTATTTAAGGTTTAGCTGAAGAATATTGTGAGTTTGATGCACAGAAGGGTGTTGGTGTGGGTGATAACACTACATCATGTGGATATGATGGAGCGAGGTGTAAAATGTGGAGCGGACCTTCTTGTGATGTCATGATTGAGAATGATTATGGAATGTACGTTTAAATAAAGCATTATTATTTTAGCATGCTACATTTTTGGGAGTAACTGAGAAGTGTTTTCAATTATTTTCTAATGGGAATTCTATTTGAAATGATTATAGGGAATGGCAAGTTGGTGATACTATTGGAGTGTTGCTATCTTGGGGTGGTGTATTGTCATACAGGCTCAATGGTAAAGATCTTGGTCCTGCGTTATCTAGCATTGATACAACTAAAACATGGTTCCCTGCGTTATCACTATCTGTTGACCAACATTGCAGATTTACATTATGTAGAGAGGATTTCAAGTAAAGTTAATTCATAAAATTACTGACACCATGACACCAATCTACTTAGTAACGTCATAGTAACTTCGCTTGTTGTTCTTGTTGAATTACTTAGTGCTTCGTTTATTTGTTAGGTACACATGCCCGACAGGTTATGATACATTACAGGAAGTGAAACTTCGAGTAGCATCAAAAGTTACTGAAATCAATGTTGGAGTGACTGTAAGACCTGATGATATTATTGACGTGCTAGATGTGCAACAGCGACATGGTATGAATATTTTGTCTATTTATTTTATCTGCAGTTTTGAAAAAGAAAATTTTAACAAATCCACTTTATGCTAGAATCAAATATATATGCATTGAAATCATTTAAATTTATAAACTATTTAAATCTATTTTAATTTTATTTGAAATGATTAAGGTCTGTGAATTTCTTGCTAACTTCAACTGACCACTAATCATACAATGTCCAACTTTAAATAGCAGCTTTTGATGACATCAAATCACTATATGTCAAACTCCAGGTCAATAGATGGTTATCTTTCTTGCAGTATAAGATTTTATGAAATTTGATATGGTTATAGTGTTGCAAAATTTTAATTATGATTTTATCTATTTATATCAAGTTATCTTCATAAATGATTTCACTCATTAGAAAGTTTCATTTTGTTAACATGTATAACTCTAGACCTTCTAAAATCATCGTCATTACCTAAGTATGTTTCTTGCTATTACGTTTTAGATTTCCTTGAAAAATCAATTTATTTGTACTATGAAATTGAAATGTCACAGTGCAAAAGTGACGGAATCGTTACATTTGGCTACATGTATTGTGTACATCAATCTAATTTGGATGAAAATAATATTTTTGAAGAAAAAGTATTAGATGACATAGAGATAAAATATATTACCAAATCGATTAAGAAAGATACAGCTTTAAAAGTTGTTGGTTGTGGAATAACGTTACCAAACAATAATATGGTGGTGACAGTAAACGGAAATGTGGTGTATCACGATAAGATTGATTTAGCTAACTACTCGTCCAAAATAATATCAAAAATGGTACCATTTATTTCCATTGACAAAATAAAAGTGAATTTTGGAGATGAAAACTTTGCTTTTCAAGTAGCTAATTCAAACACTGTCAAATATCAAGCTTATGAACATATTTGTAAGGCTATTTCTAATAATGAATAGTTGTTTTAAAATTTAAACAAATAATAATGATAATTATTTGTTTGTCAAATAGTATTACTTAAAATAGAATCAGAGATAAAGAAAAATATGATATCATCTCATAATGAAAACTTTTTCCGCATTTATTTTTTTTTTCATGCTGAGTATGTTTTGATATAATGATTGAATGAAAGGAAAATCCAATATTGAAAAAATTGATTCACAATCCTTCATATAAAACCATAACCATTCATATAAAACGTTGATAAAATTGCTTTTTATTCTTATAAGTTTGACCACCCTAATTATTTTAACTGTTTTTTACTTTAACGATAGATGGAAAAAAATATATTTGTTCTTTCCTTCAGCCTGTCAGTTTGTTCTGTATTATAAAACTGTTTCTTTCTTAATAACATTTTTTAATTTAGTAGTAATTTTTTTATTTTTTCAAGGTTATTTTGTCTCTCAAAATTATATAAAAAGCGGAGAAAAATTTAACTAAGCATATATAAGCTTATTATATCTACTACATTTTGGACATATTTTGTTTTTCTATCATATAGAGTGTTTGTTTATTTGTTTTCAAATCATTTGTATTGTTATTTATTGAACAGAATTTTTTTATTTCACAGACAGGTGTTTTGGTTTTAAATCTTTTTGGGCCTATTCTAACTTTTAAGCATATAAATGATATTTCATAAAATTATTTTTTTTGATAAACAGGAGCATCTTGGCCCTGTATATAGAAACATACTGTCTTTCTAATAATTTTTTACTTTTTATTAAATTCAAATAATTAATGATAGTCAATATTTGTTGTAAGTATGAACTATGATTATGAACTATAACTATAGCAGTAGTGAACCTATATCAAAGATTCAGTTGTCTGTATGAATATTACATCTGGAAATATAATATAATATGATTTAATTAATAACAATAATAATTATATAAAAATAATTTTTAAAATCTAAGTTCAAATGACAATTCGCATCCTATCCTATAAATGATTACTTATTGTTTAGAATATTGAAATCATTATTATATATTTGGGGAAAAAAATAAGTTAAAAAATGTCTACTCCTACCTCTCCTATAAAGAAAACACTGAAAGAAAAAGTAGTTATATATTATGATGCAATATTTCAGGTATTTATAATTATTGTTCTTAAAATTATCAAATCATGTGTAGTAAATCACAAATTGCTGTGTAGTAATATTTTTTATATAAGTTTGTATACAATGTTTCTGCGTATCGGGGTTATAGGTTTCTGCGTATTCTGCGTATCTGCTTATAATATGATCCAGAGTTTGTTTATATAAATTTTTATGATTGCAATCATTATAGGGAGACAATATAGATGAAGACCATCCAACTATTTGGAATGAAATATTTTTATTAAAAGTAAGGAAATTGTAATTGTTACATTGATACTTTTGGAAAACTAAGCCTTACTATAGAGCTGTTACTTAATGGAAAGGATAGGCAAGAATTGTAGATTTTTTATTATTTAAAACTAATGAAGAGTCTTTTCATCAAAAGCTAATACACAGACCAATAGAAAAGGAAAATTAAAAGAAACATTTTTTTCGAAAAATTAGATCAAAATATTTTCGTACTATTTTTCATATATTGCTTTTATAGGTCAATGTATCATATCTAGAAGAAATATTAAATTCACTGGAGCTGGATGAATTACTGAAAATAAAGGTTAAATATTGGCAATATATATTACTATATATAAAAATAAAGTAAAGCTTAATGTCAAATAAACTATAAATGCTTCTTGTACCTTGTAGTTTCTATTTTACCAGTTCAGTTTGTTTGTTATTTGTTCTTATTGTTTTGGTAGAAAAATATCAACGAGCTTTTTTCAAGATGCTGTTTAGTTTTAAAAGAGGATCATCAAATCAAAATAGTGAATGCTCTGCTAGTAAGTTTTGTTGTTGTTGCATCTTTGACTGTTATAATTGTTGATACAATAAGAATAATTATTTTATAAGATTATTAAGTATCAAGCCTGAATTAGTCCCTGCCCTAAAAATCAAGAAGTTTTAGAGTGGATTTCCCAATAGATTAAAATCAGCCCTTACAGAAATTTGTTTATTACCCTGTTAACTAATGATTATTTTATTTTCAGACCTTATGCACTATATTAAAATGTGTATTTGCAAAAAAGTTTAATGATTTTGGTTATGATATAATCAATATTCTCATAAGTTTCAACTATGCTGAAGATATTATTAAGGTATGCTCAAATTTTCTATAAATTTAAGAAGCATGATTGAACCATATGTCATTTATGTCAATTTGTTAATTTTTGTTATTGTTTAATTTGTGTCAGTTCTTAAATCGGTCAATATTTTCCATGTTGTTTTCAATTAAATATTTCAGGAGATGATTGAATGTTTAACTACTTTTTTACTTGGTGAATATTCAGGTATAGCAATTCTCAAAAAAAAAAATTCTTGATGAACTAATTACGTTTTTGATAACATACTTGTTTTCTTTGTTTTAAGTGAGCCTGAAGAACTTGGTGTTGAAGCTTCTTTTGATTATAGCAACAGTAAGTAAACTTTATTAATCTTAGCAACAGTAAGTGACTAGCTATTATTGACCAGCAATTTTTACTATATTTTTACTTGTTTTACTAAATTTTTTCAATTCGTTTGTGTGTTTATAAAGAAAGTATGTGAATAATGTAATAACCATTTGTTTATATGCAATTTGATATTATTTGTCAAACCTGATTACTTAGTAAATTCAATTCTTACTTGGGCTTCCAGTTTCAAAATGATTCCTATCAAATAGGATTTGTTTTTGTTGTTACATGTTTGCATTGTTGTTTAGGCTGTGAATAATGTGAGCAGTAACACTTTGCTGGAATATTTTATGATGTCAAGTATATTCGAAACACTTGTTCAGGTAATATTAACTTAACCAGATAAACTGCATACTTAGTTTTATTAATAAGAAATAATGTGAATAAAACTTTTTCTAAAACCTAACCAAGCATGTGAAATCCTTTAATTTAAGATTCTTGCTGATCCTTCATTACGTGAGGAACATGGGCACGAGGCTGTTCTGTTGTTGTGTATTCTTTGCAATTACAGAAAGAATGAGGTAAAAAATTTAATTTATGAAGAAAAATAGATTAAAGTTAACTTACTAATCAAAAATGCTATTTTTTAGACACAAAACCCGTATTTGATCAAGTTATCACTGTTAGATGATGAATTGGCCCTCAATGTATGTATAATATAATCATTCGATGAGTTGAAAAAACAAATATTCTTTTTAAATCATCATTGCTAAAAATATGACAATTGTTACCATTTGTTGCAAAAACAAAAGACGAGTAGCAATTGTTTCTAAGAATAATTCAGTACCATTGAATATGTTCAATGAATGAAATATGGTAGCCTTCTTCAGTTCTAACTGTAAACTTAGTACAAATCAAGTGATTAGAACTGTTTTCTTTCTAGGGATTAGGCTTATTGATATCAGATATCTTGTCTACTTGTAACAGGTAACTTTCTGTAAAATATATCGTCTAGTGATAAAAAACTTACTTTTAAGTAACATAATCTTGTAACTGGTAACTTTCTGTAAAATATATCGTCTTGTGATAAACAACGTACTTTTAAGTAACATAATCTTGTAACTGGTAACTTTCTATAAAATATATCGTTTTGTGATAAACAACTTAGTTTTATGTAACATAATCTTGTAACTGTTAACTTTCTGTAAAATATATCGTCTTGTGATAAACAACGTACTTTTAAGTAACATAATCTTGTAACTGGTAACTTTC
>JAUELD010129475.1:0-14495 GCA_031471615.1 Aglantha digitale | reverse complement strand
CCGATATTTAAAAATATAGAAAGATTGTCATTGTAAAAAGTCACGACAAATTAAAAATTCAAAAAGCATATAATTAATTTACATCATATAGATATATTTCTACTAGAAGCTAATCCAATAACTTAGTTCAGCAAATAATATTCCGAAAATATCATAAACAATTTTTACTGTTTTTGGAATCTTTTCTACTTTACCAAAATTAGCAAGTTTTCCTCACTTGCAGTGAATAATAGAGATTCCAGTGTGTAAGATAGAGAGAAAAAACCAAATTGCAGGTTACTACTTAAAACGATTTTACATATTGTTTAAATCGTTACATATTCATTTTACTTCTAAAATCGTGGTAAATAACGAGAAAAAGACTTCAGTCAAGAATCGAGTTGCTGTTGTAACTCAAATATATGTTTATACGTTGTTCTTCATATAAGACCACGGGTGAAAGCCTTCAAAGTCCAATTTGTGATCCATTTAAAACAAACAACGAGTTTATGTTCTTAACGAGAATGGTGCATGCAACATACATGTAAACAGATGTAACATACGACAAAGAACGTTTGGTAGCTACGGCAGACGTAAAACATACATAAGGAATAGACAAACTGCAATTTACAAAACTCAGATGTACAACATGCATGTAAACAGATGTACAACGTGTAATATTGTATTAAAAGGAAACATTCTTTGGATTCTTTCGTTATCAGATTAGTGCTACATAATTAAAAGCATTAACGTCGGATATGCATTTCGATTGATTAATTATACCTAAGTCAGTAGAAAGAAATAGAAAACTAGAAGCCGATATAATCGTAAACATTTGTGTGGGCATAAGTTATTGGTTAAAGATGTCACTAACTATGACGATTTTGACGATTTGTGGAATAATAAGAAGTTAGTAACTCTATCTACTAAAGCTTGTCTCCTTAAAGAATTTGAAACAGCACAAATGATATTTTTCAACATAGCTTTAAAATGTAAAGTTTAGTGATTTGAGTTTATGAACCATGCATTGTCTATAGACAATGATTAAAAACAAGCAAGTGACATATAACATACACATGTGCGTGATGTGTTTTCGACGCAGTGCAACAATTTACTTTGGATGTAGTCTTTCGATACATGGTTAAATTAAATGTATTTGTAAATATTATGTTTTAGTGTATATACGACTGTCATAACGTATCTTCTACGAGTCAAGTGAAGAATTATGATAGTTGCTTTGTAGTTAAATTGTAGTATTTGTATTTGTAGCGAAGAAAAAGTAGCGATGTTGTGTTTTTGCGTTATTGTAGTTGTGTATAAAAGCAGATTGCAAGTCAGATTTCTTTAACACAGGAGGGGAGGAGGGAGAGAAATCAAAACAACTCTAATCTCACTGATAGAAAAATATAACAATTTTATTAATTTATTGATTACAAACTAAAGTTGCCAGGGGGTAAAGCAACAAGGAGAATTGATATTAATTTAAAGAATAGACGGTCCCCGTTTAGAAAGTGGACAACCACGATGATCAAAAGTGATGTATGTACAAGCAGGTTTTATGTAAAATAGCAGCGAAGGTAATCACCAGAACCTTGATAGAACTCCAATAAAGTACGGTAAAACATTTGAATAAAATGCGGTCAGAATTTTACGCATTGTACGCTAGTAAACATCGACGACATAACACTTACGAAAAATATAAAGCTTATAAAGAAAAACAAAGCTCCGTAAAGAAAAAAAATAATTGATAAAAAATTGTTTCATATTGAGTGATTTAAGAAACTTAGAAAAGAGCGTTGCAAGTAATGTGCTTTTTACAATCTTCGGACAGCGTGCATAAATTGGAGGAGGAGTAGTAACTGATTAAGTCGCCACAACTGCGTATCTTTGGATGACGCCATTTTCAGTCATTTTGTGAACACCTCAATAAGTAATAAGTCTAAAATATCTTAAGGCACAGTTACGATGAGGAAGGGGTGCGAGATAATTTACTGATAACACGAATAAGAGCGCCATTTTCGTCTTTTAGCCGCAAATTGTCCGTCTTAAGCTCTTGCATTTTCTATAATAAACAACAATGTCAGCATTAATTTTCATGTACACGCCAATGTAATGAATGTAATAACAATCCCGGATGCACTTACATCAATATCTTCTTTGTATTGTTCTAGTTTTTTTTGCAGATCTTCTTTTTCCTGTAAAAAACGATATAAAAATTCAGATAAAATAACTTAATATATATACGAAGCTTTAGATATAAACGTTAGCACACCTTTTTCATTCGTTCGTATTTCTGTTTATATTCATCAGCGTCTTGTAATGCTTGTTCTAATTTTCGTTGGACATCTTTTGTATCGCCAGTATCCGACTAGTTTAAAAAGAAACCAAATAAAAATGTTATATATACGGTTACCCCTAATTTTAAGTATATATACATTTTCATATCATATTTATATTTCTTGGACTCCCTCATTTTATTGCCGCATATTTAAAATGAAAGAGAATCAAAGTCGAGAGACTTACAGTCGAAGTTGACGTTCTAGTTCCGGGTTTTGCGTAAGAAGAGCGCAGAGAAGTTGTTGAAGAGGTATCTCTTGAAGTATCTCTTGAAGAATAAGATGCTGACGATGGTTTATTATTATTTGTTGTTTGCCTAATTATATCTTCATTTTGCTTCTTGAATCGATCTGATATTCGCTGAATGTTAAACAGTAAAGGGTTAGGTTTAGCTATCTTAGTGGTAGGACTACATTTAATAACTACAAATAACCATCTGATGTATGGCACTTACAATTCGAGAGTCGCTGTTATGGCTGCTGGCCGAAGATGAGTCGTTTTCGTTAGTCTCGTTTTCATCCTAAAATACACCCATTGAACAATTGAATGTGTATATCCAATAAGACAGCAACGACATACGGCATGTTGATAACACGCACTTTTACCCTATATTAACCCAATTATTAACTTTATTTACAACTTCTAGGTACTACATAACTTCTAATCTTCATCTTTCAGGTTTCACCGAAACTAATCTGCAATGAATCTATCTATCACAACTTTTTGCGACCTTTAAAAATTTACACTGTAAGCTGGTGCGACCTTGTATGATAACTTACAGTAGGTTTGTTGCTCGAATAACTATAACTGCTACTATCATTCAGCAGGTGATCTTGAGTTCTTTTAGAAAGCATACTTTTCCAATCACTTCCACCCACCGAGGAAGTTGTAACTGATGAAGTTGTAACTGACGAGACTTTGATGACATTGGCATCCTGCATGAGCATACAATGTTCACTGCATTATTGCAATAGTCAACAAAAAATGCTCAAGGTGCAAGAAAACATCGTCTTTTTGTCGTATTGTTATAACGTCAAAACGGTGTTAGTCAGTCCACATGACATTTTAGGCGACAAAAAGTGAAAGAGCTTATAAAAAAATCTCTGTTTCATAAGAAAACTGGTTTAGTTTTTTACCAAACCATTACTTTTTGAAGATATCATGAGTAAAAACATTATATTAAACAACTCAAGGAGACTTAGGAACAAGGCAGAAAGAATGTTAAAAATGTGTACGCTTTGTGGTGTTTGTGTATGTTTATGTTATTAGTCACAGAAAATAGTTACATTAGTTGTAGTATTGGGTGTTGTTAAGTTGTTGTGTATGTGCACCTTTAAAGATACGGTGTTACGCTAGGATTGCATTAATGCTGGTGAGATGTAATCAACGTAATAAGTTGCCAGTGAAATCATATCTGGCACCGAAAACTGTACCTAACATTTACTAATGTACTTTATTTCAACTTTCTGATTGTAAAGAGAAAAATAAACTGGAATAAACAAGAAAGTAACATACTACAAAACCTATACTACAAAACAAATTTAAAAAATAAACTTAACGTACCAACATTATCTACAACAACAACAAAATTAAACTATGTATAGCTTCAAAACTACTAACTCTACTTAATAATGTATCGCAAACGAAAACGTCGGTTTTAGCAGTATATAATAATTAGTTTCGAGTTAAAAAATCCATACGTATACTCACTCTATATCTTCTTCGATAGCGGTTTTGTAACATATTTTCAAGTGTGCAAGTTTTTTTTCACTTTCTTATAACTCTTATAAACTTGATTATTCAACTATATTTGTTGAATTCGAACCAACCCAACAGTGACGATCTATTATTTGATAATAATGGCCGCACCTTTAAATTTGATCATGAAACAATGTTTTGAACGTTTTTTGATTATCATAAAATTTAACTTTGTACAAGTAAGAACACCATTTGAACTATAATTTCATTATTTTATTATTTTCGCAATGATAATTAACAAATAAATTCACGATTGGTTTCCTATATTTTTATAAAATTTATTTTTCACAACAAACATTTTTATAAAATTAATTATATGCATACTTTTTTTTTTAACTTGTTTAAAAAATACAAACAGCGAACGATATAATCGTTTTTATTTACATCAAATAAAAACATTGCGATCAATTATGCTGTCATTTAGTCAGAAAAACAATATAACAGACAAAGGGAACAATAGAATATCAAATTACATACGTTCATTCAAGTATAACCATTTAAATAAACTTTATATAATTTTTTTAGTTTTCATATACATGAACTTGTTTTTTATCAAAATAAACTTTATTTAAAAACTTAGCTTTCAAACAAACAAACTATTTCTATATAAATAAACAAAGTACTATAGAACTGCCGCTTGTATTTACCTGGGAAAAAGAAGATCTGAATATTCTCCTCGACGAAGTTTGAACATTCTCTGACCTTTTCCTCAATTTCAGTATTCTATCTTGTATCGAATTCGCCGAGGAAAGCATGTTTTCCTACCTCTTATTTAAGTTTATGAGGTATCATGTACCACGTGATGATAGTGTGTTTAACTAAGTTATCACTAATAATTTTAAACTCCACTTTAATTTCATATAAACTTGTAATGTTTTACTGTGTTTCATGTAAGCCTGTGTTCATGTGACTACACCAACAAAGCTACAAACCAACAAAGCTACAGTAAAATATGGCGACCATTGTAATTACTCATTCAACATAGCTGACTCTATCCGCCAATTAACAAAACAAAGTAACAAATAAATACTTTAAAATAATAATAATAACAAAGCTATTTCTGTCTAACTTATCTACTTTCAGTAAAGTATGTGGTTGTAAGCATGCGTTATGTAAAATATGTCTCGAGCTGTAACACCGTCGCTTGGGAGCATTTCGTGCTGAAAGTTTGTAAATGTAACGTAGCATAGCGTGGTTAGCATAAGAAGTACTTACATTATTGGTGCTGTGAGATCTACTGTAAGAAGCAGAAGAGAAACTAGATGATGCTCTAGATTCGCGATCACTTTTAGTCGTAGGGACATCTTTCGCGTATGAATCACGATCGTTGCTAATCGATGTAGTGATACTGACTGGTTCAAAACTTCTACCCTCAGAACTCTTTTCCCTGTTTCTTGTTTTCGAACTAGAAGAGATACTAGAAGTACTGACTGAAGGTTTTGATGCAACAGTACTGATTGCTGCTTTAGTAGCGCTGATCGATACACTTTGCGCTACAAACGAAGAAGGTCTTTTAGCCTCTTTTTTATTGGATACAGAAGGTTTACTGTTGCTGCTATTATTATTGCTGCTCTTATAAGCATCCCTGCCACCTTTAACAGCAGACATTTTCGGTTCTTTCTTCGTCACTGATGCTATGAATTCTTTGTTGCTATAAAGTTGAAAGATCTACAAAATTAGCACACAATAAAAAATACGCACAGACAAATGTAAAGAAAAAGTCGACAAGTCGTTCTGATGTTGTTTCTCAAGAAAGCTTCACTTACGCAATTTCTTCTTGTCTAAAACAAAAAATAAAATGCAATTAATTTCTTTTCTTCAACTTCAAAATTGTTTCAGATATCTGTTCAATATTCTATTACATGAAAATCAAACAATATAAACCTACCTATCTCGAGATTCGTTCTAAAAAAGAGAAATGTTGAATAAATGAATAAATACATGTAATTTCCATCGTGCAACTGAAAATTAGAATAAACAATAACCTTTGTTGAATACTTTTTCCGCAGATTTTCTGCAAACTTTATAAAGTCTGGATCTGCCACATCGCATGGTGTATTTCCCTAATAAAACGAAACCAGTTTATAACATTCTCAATAATTATAATAAACCGGTTAATTGGCACATAATCAAATACATACATTGTTGTTTCTAATATTGAAATCCGCTCCTGCTTCGGCGAGCAATTCACACGATTCTTTGTGACTCCAATGTATGGCGGCGTGTAAAGCCGTCCAACCATCTTCATCTGGCGTATTTATATCCAGAGATTTAATTTGCACTAATAACCTGAAATAAAAATTGCATAGAAATAAACACACACAGTATTTTATAATTTTATAAAAAACTTCGTAATACAATAAAGAACAACTTACTTTATCACTTCTTCATAATTTTTAGCAGCGGCGACGTGTAGAGCAGTGGCCCCTAAAACAAACATGAATTGTAGCACCCCCTGCTAGATACATAATGATCAACATATAAGAGAGGCAAAATAAAATTTCAAATACCTTCATGAAATAAATCAGAAAGAGAAAAATTAACAAATAGACTGACAAAAAGAAAAAACATACAGAGACAAACATGGCTGAATGTCAAGGACCCTCTTGCTAAGGTGGGTCCACATTTTATCAAGAACTTTCCATTAACAAAATAAATTATGGGTAGATTTCTACAACCAGAATTTTGAAATATTCTTAAAAATGTTTCATTTTGAAAACATTAAGGAAGCCAATTTGTAGGCTCCTAGCTTCAACAACAAGGTAGCTTAAAAATTCTAACAAAATTATGGCTCATCAATGGTCATTTCCATGAACAGTAATATGGCTCTGTTTATTTTTTATGAACTTGATAAAAAATAGAAAAATTTATTTTTTCTGGATAAAAGTATCAGTTCTATTTCAATTTCAAGCGAAGTGATTAGATACCAATAAATTCATAGGGTGCAAAAAGGTTAAGAGTAACATATAGATATACCTTGCCAATCTAACTGTTCATTTTCAATTCTTTTCATATCTAACCAATTTTTAGCATCATCTAGCATAGCATCTTCTTCCTCTTGCCTCGCTTGTTCCAAATCGAGATCTAAAGTATAAACAAAAAAGCATCATGCATCAAAAAAAAATTGGAACATTTTATTCTGTAGTTGAAGTTACTGCAAGTAAAAGCAATTGCTAATAATAAGTCTCCAATATTCTTTTATTGGTGCTAATTTACAACTTAAGTATAAATCTAGTCAATATTTCATACGAAAATATATTCCCAACGATATTTCTTTATATAACCTACTTTGATCTTCAATTACTTCTTCTAAAAACTCCTCCATTTCATCATCTTCAACAAGGTCTAATGGGACTTCACCTTCGTTGTTCACAGCCATACAACTTGCTTTGTTGTCAATCAAAATCCTGTAATAACAAAAGTGTGCTGTAAGCCATAAAATACAAAAAAACACAAGTAAGCAGGGTATCCCCTTTGATACATGATACAGATTTTGGTGAAATCCATTGATGATACATACATATAGTAATAAAGACCCACCATTGGTATAACTTTAATGTAATTGCTTTATTAGTAAATACAGGATAAAAATGTTTGTAAGACATAAGCAAAACAAGTGGAAAAGCCTTTTAAATGTTATCTAAAACAGCTAAATCTACAGCAAACAGATTGTATGAAAATGGATTGCCTTAAATTCATACAAAAACTTAATTTGGAAAATGATTTATCAATTTATCATTGTGGTAATTACTGCCATACCAACACTTGGGAGAACTTTTCTGAGTGTAAAAAAACACTTTTTGTATAGTAAGGATACAGGTATGGAAGATGTTTTTTATAAACTCATTTTTTCTTTTAATAGAAAAACTTTTGGAATTGTTGAAAATTTACTCAGAGTAGATAATAGAATCTAAACATGTTTTTTTAATTTTTGTAGGAAAAATAGTTTTTATTTTAATAGTGACGCAAAAATCATTTTTTTACCGTATGTACTTACAGAAACCCTTTTTCTTTATAACAATGTTGATAAAATAAGCTTCTCTAACATCTTTTTGCTGTATTTGTTCGTTATTTAAAATGACCAAGATCAAACTCTATATACTTCAAATTACAAGGTATATGTCGTATCGTATGTCGTAGATGTCGCGATTTCAGAACAATTTATAATTTTTTCATTAATTCAAAAGGCTATTACAAGGGAATGAAAGAAAAACTTGTAATTAATTTATTTGGGTGTTTTAATCCAATTATATTCCAAAAAATGTTTATAAAGTTTTTCTGCTCTTTAATTTAATACAAATATCAAAAAAATCATTTTTTCTAGGTTTTTCCTTTTCTGTATCATCAAGTTTGCCATTTAGTCAGACCCGTTATGTTCAAACTTGCAAATGATTGGTTAGATTAAGTACCTTACCAATACATCATTTTAATAATGGAAATATCAAATATAATCGAAAGACACAGAAGAATTATTCCTAAAAGAGCTGCCAAAAAAACCGTTTTAAACAACCACAGTGAAAATGCTAATACGAAATCCCAAGTTCAAAGATGTGGCAAACGTAGTATTTCAGAAATGTCACCTAATAAAGTTCCTTTATCTAAAAGGATAAATACTGGTTAGGATAAATACTGCAGCTTCAACTAAATCTACAATCTTATAAGTTCGATATGACATTTGTATACCAAACGTTATCTATATAATAATACACTAAGAGATAAAGAAAGGGTATTGTGATCATTTATTGGCTGGCCTTGCATGATTTTACATACTTTGCAAAAAATAAAATGATACCAGTGCATTACCATTATTTAATGGGTATTTATGTTAAGTTTCTTTGCCCATCTAGGAAATCATCAATGTACAACACATCGCTACACCTTTAAGGGATACCAACATACTATCTATGTATCCAGGGTTAATTAATACCAAAATTAAAAATTGGATTTTATATTTGAGTGGTACCTTGAAGGATATAGTATGATGATGGCGGTACCTTACCCCACAAGCATCTTATTAATTCCATTTTACATTATATCAGTGCATTAATTAATAGATACAGTATAATTACAGTATAATTCCAATAGAACCATAAAAACATTTTCAATTAGAGAACGACTATTCAAACTATTATCAAGTTAAGGTATTGTTATCTGAAGTGAAGCACCCTTCTATTTATTATTTTAAAAAGGAATTCTATTTATGATTAAAATATATTGTTAATGCTTTATTGATATGTTATTATTACAGTGACTGGCCTCACTGATCATTATGGCTGGTCTCACTTACTAACATGGTCACTGGTTCCACATTAACATCGTGCTCTCAGGACACACTTGTTAAGCTAATCACGTCTTACTTATGATCATTAATTTCACTTATTATTTTAAAACACTTGGCCTTTTTGGGCTTCGCTTATTATATGGTCATTGGTATCACTTATTATAATTGTCACTGGTACTATATATTATCTTGGTCACTGGTCTAAATAAAAATTTTCTTTCGTTCTTTCCTGATCAAAAACAATAATTTCTTACTGTGCAATTTCAACATTTCCAGCACTCGCTGCAGCATGTAATGGTGTCCAGCCCTCATTATCACGAGCTTCAATATCAGCTCCTTTTTCGATCAAAAGCTGTACCATTTCTTCATTTTCATCAATGCATGCCTACAAAAGAAAATAATTCCTTTCATAAAAAAGAGTTTATATTTAAGTATCTAACCATATTTTTACCACACTTTTTAGACTGTATTTTTACAGGAGTGGCAGATTCTGTTCCTCCATAAATCCAGTACTACACGTCCTTAGATAGTAAAAGTTGGTAGCTTATTTAGTTCAACTATTAATGTACAAAATTCAAAATGTTTTGATGATGTCATTTTGTGGAAATTAAGGTTTTTTTTTAAAAGGATATCCACAAATATACACAATTGTTTAATCTTTAAATTTATAATATTATGAAAGTAAAAAGATATTTTTAGACCCCAGTAGATTGAGGTCTAGATTTTTCACAGATTCTTTTCCATATTTTAATCGCCTAGGAAAATTCAAAATCCTTAGAAAACATTGCAGTGTACCTAAATGGTTTTAAGGTTATTTTTCATGAAGCAAGTAACGAAGATAAGGTAAATAAAAAAATTAAGTGAATTATCAACATAAGGGAAAGTTTTACTGTTGATTTGACGGTGATATTCGACTTGATTCAACAAATATTTTTTTTACATTAAAAAATATTAAGTAGTGAAATTTACAATTCCTATCTTTAAAAATAACCTAAAAACCACTCCCACTCCTGCTACCATTAAAACCATTTGTAACACTATAATGGACATTACATACAAACATAATATTGTATAGAAAGTTAAACACTGTATGTAATTTAATGTTAAAAATGATTGTTTTCTATTTTTAAAACTTTATTATACAACAAAGGCAGATTTTCAATTTAGATACTTCACAAAAGTTGTCATACTTAAAATTTTCGCTATGAAATATGTAACAGCAAATTATAATTATGGTGCGATGGCAAAACAAAACATGGGATATGGGATTTAGGTAAAGAACATTTAAAAGTGATCTGAATATATTGTTATTATTTAACCAAACATTTAGGAAATCAACCCTGAAGAAAATATTTATTTAAAATCATGTGTTAGATCAAATATAAAAATGAGCACTGCAATATGCAACTACACCAGCATGTTCGAAGATAACTTATAAATCTCGTTCTAGGAGTAGAATGAACATCACACCAGCAAGCAGCTAATAAAATAACATAAAATATAATTTATGAGAATCAAGGCTGGATGCTTTATTCTACAAAATTTCAAAATATTACAGGGATGATATTCATTTTGAATGATTTGATTTTTATCAATAAAAAATCTGAACTTCATTTATTACCAATTAATTTCGTGCATATAAAATGTTTATTACCACTTTTTGGCCCGAAATTGGGCTTTTAATCTGAATATTCAAGATTTAATTAATATGGTCTTTTGCCAATATTCATTGGTTATGATCTTTTAATTCCAAAAAACATAAAAACTAGAAATATAATAACTGTTTATATA
Organism: Aglantha digitale; assembly: GCA_031471615.1. Classification (NCBI taxonomy): domain Eukaryota; kingdom Metazoa; phylum Cnidaria; class Hydrozoa; order Trachymedusae; family Rhopalonematidae; genus Aglantha; species Aglantha digitale. The sequence continues at coordinate 3,349 of JAUELD010129475.1, read as the reverse complement.
TAGAATTTAAAATAGCTCTATTTTAGCAGAAATAAGAAGTTCCTGTTAAATTTGACTTTTGTAAGTCACATTTCATCATTTTAAAGTTATTTTTATTAAATTAGTAGAAATATGAAAAAGATCAGAAACAAACAACTTAATCATACTAAATGACCTATTATATATACAAATTTATAAGACTCCATCTGGCAATGACCAAATCAAGAATGAACAAACCAAGGAAAAAATAAGAAACCAAAATATTCATTGATATCAATTAATCACAGAAGCTTGTTCTTTAAAGTAACAATTTAAATATCCATATATAATGTAATATAGTAAACAAAGGAATTGTTCATTTTGAATATCTATATAATGTCAGGTATACATGAATATCAATGTATACAGTACGGATCACGAATGATGAATCATTATCAAATCATGGGCATGGTCCTTAATAAAATAATTAAACTACTGCGATCAAATAGTGAAATACTGTAATTTTATAGTAATTCTATGCAAGAAAGTCATTTGCGTGATTTCTTAATTTAATCAAGTTTCAAAAATAAAAGAATTAAAACTGAATTAGAAATATATCAAAATTGCTATCAAGGGTTAAGATATACACAAAGGAAAACATTCAAGAAAATACGTTCTTTGTATGAGTTGTATACAAAAATTAGGATGGAATTAGGATGTCTATACAAGTTTTGCTTCAAAAATATTTTTTAAAAAAACCTATTCAGAACTGAATAGCATATAGATCCCTTCAGTTATTTTAATATTTTTATTTATTAACAACACAGAAGTTTCTCACTGCTCTGCTATTGCATTAAAAGGGCTACTCTATAATAGTTATAAAGAATAATTTGTGATCAAACCTAATCTTTCTTGGGGATTTGGGTAGCTTTGTAAATGTGTATTTAGGGTTTTGGTCAGCTGTTCAGGGAACATAGGATTAACATTATATGCCCATAGCTACATATAAGCTAATACAGTTTTGATAATTCATTATATAATACTCTAATTTATAAAATTTCCTTATACACTTCAAAAGTAGAAGAGATATTGAATTTACCTGATGCAATGCAGTAAGTCCATCAACATTTGTATAATCGATATCAACTCCTTCTTTCAGAAGTTTTTCAGTTTCTTTTATGTCTCCACTAGCAACTGCTGATAAAAACACAGTACCTTTATCAAAATTAATAGTAAATTGGTGTGGATGACGAACTGAAGGTTGTTTTCCAGTTTCGGTTGAAGGCCATTCATTTATAGCTTGTCTGCGCTTTAGTATAGCATTGCTAGCGCGATTAGTTCCACCGATACTACCTGACATTTTCTCCACCATAATTCTATGGCAGTGCAATAAATATATTTCCTACAGAAAGCATTAAAAACATAACACACATTTCCAGTAGTTACAGAACATTCACATCATGGCGGCAGCTATTTCAGCGAATTACTAGAAACCTACAGAGCGAAGGGGTCCGGCCGATTCCGATATTCTGATTGGCTTAGAGAAAGAATGACATAACATTAATTTATTGTTTTTTCTATAAAAATCTTGTTAATACAGAAAATTTACATCAATCTCGACCCAGATTCGGTATTTCTTAGGTATATACCTAATAGTTTAAGAATATGAGAATGCTAAAATGTACGAATAAGAAAGTTCAAATAGAGAAAAAATAAAAATATTTCGCTAGAAAATAGTCTCTGCGTGGAAGCGTTCTATCATAACAAACATTCAAATATTTTAAAGACCAGATTCTATAACAATTTTCATTTTAATGACTGCTTTAAAATTGATCACATTATTAAAATTTAATAATACAACAACAGATTAAGAAATAGATATTTTGCTTGTTTTATCAATCTGAAAGATTAGCGCTAGTATATGCAATGAATCTCCTCAAATATTTTTGATTTGTAATTATGATAAAATATTTTGTTATGAAAGATAACAAACACCTTGATTTAAATGGCTGTGTAAACTGTGATAAAAAGAAAGGTAGCTTTTTCATCGAACAGTGTTGTAATCGATCCTTATTTACAATTTAAAAGTAAAACTCACATATTTGGATTAAACTCTACTATTTATGGGCTCTGTACAAACCACTTACTCCTGGTCTCTTGACATAAATTATTTATCCACACCCTGTGCAAATCGTCTACTGATAAAGAACATAACAATGGATTTCGATTGAGAGATACATTTGACGATACAGGTTTACTTGGAAACATTTATTCATTTATACTTGAAACATTTATGAGCATCAAATTAATGAATATATATTAAGTTTAAAAACCAACAACTCTTTTCAAAGAAATACTTCTTTTTCAACCTAAATAATAAAATGATTGTTTCTAGTTTGTTGACGGAGATTTTATTTCATCACGTGACACCTTCTAATTGAAATGTTACATTCGATAAATAAACAATATAAAGCAGAAGATTCATCTATTTTATCGCAGATAGTTCTTTTGTGTGCAGGTGACGATAAAACAAAATTTCACAAATAAATGAGAAAAGCAAATAGATATCTTTTAATATCGGTTACTATATCATTATTCTAACTTTATAGAAAAAAATAAGATAGCTTATAAACAATGGTTTTGCAAAAACAATGGTTTTTAGATGTGTCTATCAAACAAGAACTTATTATGCGAATAATTAACAGTTTGAAAATAAAGAATGATTGGCGAAATTGAACTGAATTGATCATTTCTCATTTTGGTTTATAGAGTTGCTCAATTCGCCAAAGTAAAATTTAAGGAATCAGAGTAGCTAACTAGCACTACAGCATAAATGGGTGATGTTCTTATAATAAAAATGTATTTCCCTTTTTGATGTATTTATCCATGAATTTATCAAAATTATCCATTTATCGCTGCATTGGTCATTAATATGGTCATATATAATGATTGTATCTGTTATCGGTATTGTTACTAAGTAAGATTGTGAGGTGAATTACCTTTATTGTTACTAAGTAAGATTGTGAGGTGAATTACCTGTATTGTTACTAAGTAAGATTGTGAGGTGAATTATCTGTATTGTTACTGAGTAAGGTTGTGAGGTGAATTATCTGTATTGTTACTAAGTAAGATTGTGAGGTGATTTACCTGTATTGTTACTAAGTAAGATTGTGAGGTGGTTTACCTGTATTGTTATTAAGTAAGATTGTGAGGTGGTTTACCTGTATTGTTACTGAGTAAGATTGTGAGGTGATTTACCTGTATTGTTACTAAGTAAGATTGTGAGGTGAATTACCTGTATTGTTACTAAGTATGATTGTGAGGTGAATTATCTGTATTGTTACTAAGTAAGATTGTGAGGTGATTTACCTGTATTGTTACTCAGTAAGAT